>JAUUTY010000274.1:0-20000 GCA_030979885.1 Lolium multiflorum
TGGATATATCGACACTCTTTTGATCACCATTTTTGCCCAATGCCTTTTGGAGAAACGACTTGATGCTTCGTATTTGATTGAGAGCCTCTTGTTCGCCGGTCACCAAATTGGCATCCACAAGCTTTCCTTTTGCAAGTTGTTTTTCCCCTTGTTCTTCTTCGACCGAGACTTGGCCCCTCCACCACTACATGGGAGACCCTGATGAGGTCTAAGACCCCGTGTGTGGCCCGATCTTGCGAATGACCCAAGAATCAAAGGGGGAAAGAGAGGGAGAGGCGGAAGAACACGAAGAACGCGAAGAACACACGAAGAACCACGCACACCAACCCGATACAATCGATACTTACCCTCGTGGCTCGATGGACCACGCCAATAGAATCACCACGGGAGAGACTCGAGGTAGAATCCCGGAGTGAGAGATCGGTGTTGAGGATGGAGGTAGGTGAGGGAGAGAGAGTGGGCTACACTAGAATCTCACTCACATAGATCCAATCATCCAACATGGGGTGCCTTGATACAAAGGGGATGAAACCCTAGGGAGACAAAGCTCAAAGTCATGTTTAAGCCTAAATCTTGTCTAACCAGCTATGGGGGCGAGCTGGGGTCTTATATAGGCATACAAGGCAACACAGGTCGAAAAGGTACAAGTTGGTGGGTCAAACCCGACGAATCCGGTTTGGGGCCGGTCAGACCGGGCTGTGGACCGGGTGGTCCGGTCACTGGTCCGGTCGACCGGCCGCAAACCGGAAACCTCGCAGATTCCGTCCGGTTGGCTTCCGGTACGAGGCCTGGGCGCGCCCGGTCTGTGGCCCGGTCTGACCGGCCTCTGCGCCGGCCTGTCCGGTCTGTGGCCCGGTCTGACCGGCCTCTGCGCCAGGCTGCCTGGTCTGTGGCCCGGTCTGACCGGCAGGGCCTCTTCCTCCCTCCTCTTCTTCCTCTTCCTTCTTCTCTTCTTCCATGCACCATGGGGGTTCCTTCTCTCTTGGTCCTTGTCGACGTCGGCACCTATAGACATCATGATGATAGGCATGAGGTAGCATACCATTCAAGTTGGTGTTGAGATCGACCATAGAGAGGAAGGAGTTCACCTTAACATATATGGCGGGGGTTTGTGTTGTTGGTCCACTTGGGGGACTCCTTGGCCATGGTGTAGCGTCGACGATAGGCGGGGCTGCATCATCTCCCCCCCCTTGGGGAAGAGTCGTCCTCGACTCTTGCTCCTCCTCACCGATGAGGTAGACGGGAAGGACTTGTATAGGTGCCCTTGTGTCCTTAGGGATGCTCGTCGTAGTGCGGGCGTCTTTGTTGTAGTCCATAACGGGTCTCCCATGTAGTGGTGGAGGGGCCAAGTCTCGGTCGAAGAAGAACAAGGGGAAAAACAACTTGCAAAAGGAAAGCTTGTGGATGCCAATTTGGTGACCGGCGAACAAGAGGCTCTCAATCAAATACGAAGCATCAAGTCGTTTCTCCAAAAGGCATTGGGCAAAAATAGTGATCAAAAGAGTGTCGATGTATCCAAAATTTGGTGGGGCAAAAGTTTGTGCATGTAAAGTGGCAAAAATGTGATATGTCGTATTGTCCCACTCAAATGGAACAATCAAAAGGCGAGTATCGGCGGCAAAATTTGGGGCAAAATTGTTATGTGCAATGGCAAAGCCATGGAGACTTCTAGCTTGGGAAAGTATGGTTGGCGTGAGCCAAGTATGGGTATCCGCAAGTGTCAAAGAATCCATTTCAATTGCCATAGATAAAATGAGAAATCCAAAGAAGGGCAACTTTTTGTGTAACTTGTGGCACAAGATGCATATGGTGTCTCTCACATGTATGACATGGTCCTTGAGAATCTCGGAGTGTATGATGAAAGCATCAATACATACAACAACCATTGTGCCAACAAGATGTGTCAAGAGATGTTGCATAAGAAGCAAAAGAGGTGACGAGGAATTGGACCAAACCGGAAGCTCGACAAGAAATGTCGGAAACACACGATGGCGAAGGCGTTGGGAAACATACCCTTTGGTGTGAGTCCCGCGGGTTAGGTCCTTGATGGGGTAGCTCTCAATTGCGCGTTTCGTGAGATCATGCTCCGTAGCGGTGGAAGTGGTCGTCCGTGTACCTATACACACAATAGCGAGAACAAAAAGCGTGTGTGCATGGTAGATGAAAACATCATCCATCATGATGTTCCATGTCTTGTGCACATCACCATTAGTGTCAAGCAAGATATTATGAAATGCATGGCGATGGTGCATATGGCAAGAAGGTGCATTCATGGCATGTGGTAACTTAGGATCATCAAAAATTGAGAAGGCTATGGGGGCCATCTCATGGACAATGAAATAAGCATTCTTGCATACCAAGCATAAGAAAGAGCAATTGTTCAAAATCTTGGATGCAAAGAACATGGAATAGTGCAAACATGTGGGGCAAAGCATGCGGAAGTTAATGTCATCATTTTCAACATCATTGCAAGCAAGCGGAGCAAATATGAAACTCTCATAGCATGGCATGTTCATGTTATCACAATCAATCAACTCCACATGATCAACAATGTTAGCAAGCAAAGCATCACATGGGAATATGAAAGAATCAAGTGATGTAGCAAATGTATCATCAAGATCATGCATGCACTCATAAGTCATCATGTCCACTAGTGGGATCATGGCATCATCAACACCTATGTTGTTACCTTTGAAGGCCGACTCATGTGATGTAGGTGTTGTGGAAGTAGGAGGATCCATGTGGTCGACATGTCCATCTTGGAGCAAGCATGGTGAGATATCATCGTCTTCATGCACCATGTACATCTTCTCCATGAGCGGGAACTCGTCCTCCGTGGAACCTAGTGCAACATAAGAAGACACAAGCGAGGGAGAGGTTAATGTGTTAGCAAATGCGATGTCCTCCATGGACCTATCATCTACCTCTCTCAACTCACTTTGTGTATCACTCATGTCCTCCAAATGGAAGCACTCAAACTCACATATGGGGTGGAAGTCACTCAACTCACTATCACTCTCGCTCAAGTGGGCTAAGTGGCTCTCATGCTCACATGGGATTGGTACCAACTCATCGATCAAGCATATAGGAGTAGGCTCGACTTGCTCATCTCCATGCGCCTCCTTGGTTGAAGGGAACTTCCCATGCTCAACCATCTCAACTCCATGCGCCTCCGTAGGTGAAGGGAGAATCCCATGCTCACCATGCTCAACTCCATCGCCTCCTAAGTCGTCCTCAAGTGGTGGCATCTTGGAGACTTGTGCATTGAGCTCGTCGAAGTAGAGCTTCTTGGCGCTTGGCGTTGTGCATTGCCATGCCACGTGACCCTTGGCCTTGCACACCTCACATAGGAGATTGGGACATTCCCGTGGAGGGTGGCCTTGTTGCTTGCACTTGTAGCATCGGAGTCCATAGGCGTATGGCGAAGTAGGGGCCATTGTGGTGGTGGCACAAGAGGTGGAAGTCGCCTCATGAGGAAGGTATGCGCGATGTGCACTTGCCGTCCTTGTAGTAGTGGACACCCTATGATGGTGTTTGTCGCCTTCATGTCGAGGCTCTCGTCTTCGTGCATCATCACCATGGCTTGAGTGGTGTCGTCGAAGACTCGTGGAAGGTGTTGGTCGATGGCGATCATGAAGTGGCTTGTGGCGGCGAAGCTCATGTGGTGACGTATGTCGATGACGGTCCTTGCCATGCCTAGATGATGGCTCATGCGACTTGGCATGTTGCTTGCGGCGCCTAGAGGAGCTTGGAGAAGCGTGTCGATGGCGATCATGTTGGGGACGCTCTTGATGCTCCATATGATGTCCTTGATCTTGTGCATAAGCACTCTCATGGTGGCGCCTTGTCGAGCTCGGAGAAGTGTGTCGAAGACGAACATGTTGAGGACGCTCTTGAGGATCCATATGATTGTGCCATCGTGGAGGTCCTCTATCTTCATATGTAGCTCCATTGGCCAAGTAGGGGTATGTGGGAGCATCGGCGGTGGACATGGTGGGGTCGATGTCGTCCTCGTGATGGTGCTCCACCATGTCGTCCATGCTTGTTGAGCAAGTGTCGATGTAGAGCTCGTCGATGTCGTCCATGTTGGCGATGCTCTCGGAGCCATAGTCGGTGTAGAGCTCCTCGATGTCGGTCATGTTGGCGATGCTTGTGGAGCCATAGTCGGTGTAGAGCTCCACATGTTCCTCCACATCCGCGGTGCTTGAAGAGGTATCCTCCTCGAAGTGCTCCGTGTACTCCTCCGTATCTTCATCTTCGCTATCCATGTTAGCACGACAAGATCTATATGGTGTATGTTAGTGGAAGAACACTACCTCGCAATCTTACCGTGGTATGACAAGATTGGGGTGATCCAACAAACCGAGAGTTAGAACAATTGTATCGGGCACTCACACAAAGACACACGCAAAAGCTAGCAAATATGGTGTTAGGTGAGTATGGTGGAAAGCCAAAAGATGAAATCCGAAATCAAGTTTGTTGTTAAGGGTGGGTGAAGTCCAAAAACTCAAATGTCAAAGCGATGATCACTATAAACACGGAAAAGGTATGGAACTCACACACGGGATAAGCGGGGTTAGTGCGACCAAGGAATGAGCGGAAAAGTGTATGAAGCCCGAAAGCAAGGTTGCTCGGTGTCACACTAACACAAGGAGAGGCAAAGCTTTGGTTGCAAACGAAGAGACAACAAGATTCACACGCGGCCTCTCTTCTCTTTTCTCTCTTTTGCTTAAAAGCTTTTTCCTCTTTTTGTATTTGGTGGCACTTACACTCTTTGTGTATATGTATGTATGATGGCACTCGCACACTTTTGCTCTATGGTGCACTTGCACTCTTTTTGTGTTTTGGCGGCTTTTTCTCGCACTATGTTAGCGTTAGCTCGCTTTTGCTATCTTGCCACACGAGTTTTGCTTAGAAGCTTGACTCCACACTACACACACACCTCACAATCGGGGCCACGTGCAATGTCTCGCAACACTAGATAAGCAATGCTCGATAGGATAGATCGCAAAAGAAGAGGGGTTACAAGGTGATGCAAGTTATACCTAAGATGTTAGGCGGTGATGAACACACAACTTGCGATGATGGCGGTGATGTCAAGAGTACGGTTGCAAGTCCGGGGTGCCGAGGATGTCGTCGCTTGCTTCGGAGCTGCGGGTTAGTTTCACAAACAAGGCACTCAAACCGGAACAAGCAAACACAAGTTAGCGGAAGAAATGGGTCAAAGTAGCTCGGCGGTGGTGGCGGTGGTATGCCGGTGGTGGGTGGTGTCGATGCTCTTGCGGATGCGGTGGTGGCGGTGGGGCCGCGGCGGTGTTTACCGGTGTTTTGGGGAGGGTGGCGGTGCTTGCCGGCGGCGGAGAGGGTGGCGGTGGTTGGCGGAGGTGGTGGTGGAGGTGGCGCCCGGTTGGCGCCCGGTTGACCAGGCCCTGGACCGGCCTGCCCGGTCTACAGCCCGGTTGACCGGGTTCTGGCCCGGTCGGCGCCCGGTTGGCGCCCGTTGGCGCCCGGGCGCCCGGTTGACCGGGTGGCACTGCGGACACCTCCCCCCAACAAGTCCCCCAAGTGGACCGATGACACGAGCCCGAGTTAAAGCGCTACACGATAAGGTGAACTCTATCCTCGCTACTCGACCTTGACACACCGTTGGACGGATTGCTACCTCATGCCGAAACTCTATGTGTTATTAGGTACAGGAATCATCAAGGTTACGAGGAGACGAGGCACCATTCATCAATGAAGACGAAGCTAAAGCCAATGGACTAGAAGAGGAGAAAGAAGAAAGGAAGAATGAAGAAGAAGGAAGAAACAAGAAAGGAGAAGAGAAAGAGAGAGAGGAGGGTGGAGCCTCCAGGCCAAGGGAGGCGGTACCTCCAGGGTGGTGGCCGGAGCCTCCACCATGGCGGCAGGTGGCCGGGGCCAAGCCTGGCCGCGCAAGAGGGAGACCGGCCCGGCCCCTCCTGGCCGGTACTACCGGCGGGAGCTGGGCAGCAACTCCCCGCTTGGTCGCCCGGAAATGAAGAGGAGGCCGGTACCTTGGCCGGTACCTCCACCCGGGTGTGCCCGGTACCTCCGGCCAAGGTACCGCCCGAGGTACCGCTGGCCCTCCAAGTCCCCTGGACATTCGCACTCAGTTTTGAGCATTTTCCGGTACCATGGCCGGTACCTCCGGTCGTGGTACCGCCCGCGCGCGAAGTGACCCGAATCTGAACCGTTGATTCGCTATCCAATTGCTGTAACTTATTTAGCCTTTGCCCAAACTACCCTTGGCTCAAATCTGAACTATATGTATCCCCGTACTCCTCATTTGCTAGGGTTAGACATAGACTTGGATAATTCTTAGAGCTTTGCTCATCAACTGGGATTATGATGCAGCCCCGCCTATCGTCGACGCTACACCATGGCCAAGGAGTCCCCCAAGTGGACCAACAACACAAACCCCCGCCATATATGTTAAGGTGAACTCCTTCCTCTCTATGGTCGATCTCAACACCAACTTGAATGGTATGCTACCTCATGCCTATCATCATGATGTCTATAGGTGCCGACGTCGACAAGGACCAAGAGAGAAGGAACCCCCATGGTGCATGGAAGAAGAGAAGAAGGAAGAGGAAGAAGAGGAGGGAGGAAGAGGCCCCGCCGGTCAGACCGGGCCACAGACCAGGCAGCCTGGCGCAGAGGCCGGTCAGACCGGGCCACAGACCGGACAGGCCGGTCAGCAGAGGCCGGTCAGACCGGGCCACAGACCGGGCGCACCCAGTCATCGTACCGGAAGCCAACCGGACGGAATCTGCGAGGTTTCCGGTTTGCGGCCGGTCGACCGGACCAGTGACCGGACCACCCGGTCCACAGCCCGGTCTGACCGGCCCCAAACCGGATCCGTCGGGTTTTGACCCAACCACTTGTACCTTTTCGACCCGTGTCGCCTTGTATGCCTATATAAGACCCCAGCTCGCCCCCATAGCTGGTTAGACAAGATTTAGGCTTAAACATGACTTTGAGCTTTGTCTCCCTAGGGTTTCATCCCCTTTGTATCAAGGCACCCCATGTTGGATGATTGGATCTATGTGAGTGAGATTCTAGTGTAGCCCACTCTCTCTCCCTCACCTACCTCCATCCTCAACACCGATCTCTCACTCCGGGATTCTACCTCGAGTCTCTCCCGTGGTGATTCTATTGGCGTGGTCCATCGAGCCACGAGGGTAAGTATCGATTGTATCGGGTTGGTGTGCGTTGTGTTCTTCGCGTTCTTCGTGTTCTTCCGCCTCTCCCTCTCTTTCCCCCTTGATTCTTGGGTCATTCGCGAGATCGGGCCACACACGGGGTCTTAGACCTTAACATATGGTATCAGCAGCCTTTGGTTTCCGCGAATTTGACCCCCCACCCACCCAATTTCCCCTCTAAAAATTTTCCCCAAAAATCCCCAAAAAATAGCCCTAATTTGCCTTTGGATGGATCTGCGATTTGGTTGCGTTTTGAGTGGTTTTGGTCCATGGATTTGGTGTTGAGGTGCTTGATCTACTATTTCCCCCACTTTCTAGCCCCCAATTCCATCGTTTTCCTTCGATTTGGTCGATTTGGCTTGGTTTGCCTCAAGAACAGGAGAGAGAAAGCTCCATCCCGCGAAATCCGGTTGAGCAGCCGGTCGACCGGGCTACAGACCGGCCGGGCCGGTCCAGAATCCGGTCAACCGGCCACGCAACCGGCCAGGCCGGTCCACAACCCGGTCCAACCGGGCCTCCGACCGGGCGACGCAACGCCCTCCTTCGACCTCGACATCCGGCGATCTCCACCACCACCACCACCACCACCACCATCGCAGGTATAACTTGCAGGTTTCACCTTGTAACCCCTCTTCCTTTTGCGATCTATCCCATCGAGCATTGCTTGTCTAGTGTTGCGAGACATTGCACGTGGCCCCGATTGTGAGGTGTGTGTGTAGTGTGGAGTCAAGCTTCTAAGCAAAACTCGTGTGGCAAGATAGCAAAAGCGAGCTAACGCTAACATAGTGCGAGAAAAAGCCGCCAAAACACAAAAAGAGTGCAAGTGCACCATAGAGCAAAAGTGTGCGAGTGCCATCATACATACATAGATACAAAGAGTGTAAGTGCCACCAAACACAAAAGAGAAAAAGCTTTTAAGCAAAAGAGAGAAAAGAGAAGAGAGGCCGCGTGTGAATCTTGTTGTCTCTCATGTTGCAACCAAAGCTTTGCCTCTCCTTGTGTTAGTGTGACACCGAGCAACCTTGCTTTCGGGCTTCATACACTTTTCCGCTCATTCCTTGGTCGCACTAACCCCGCTTATCCCGTGTGTGAGTTCCATACCTTTTCCGTGTTTATAGTGATCATCACTTTGACATTTGAGTTTTTGGATTTCACCCACCCTTAACAACAAACTTGATTTCGGATTTCATCTTTTGGCTTTCCACCACACTCACCTACCACCATATTTGCTAGCTTTTGCGTGTGTCTTTGTGTGAGTGCCCGATACAATTGTTCTAACTCTTGGTTTGTTGGATCACCCCAATCTTGTCATACCACGGTAAGATTGCGAGGTAGTGTTCTTCCACTAACATACACCATATAAATACCATCGTGCTAACATGGATAGCGAAGATGAGGATACGGAGGAATACACGGAGCACTTCGAGGAGGATACCTCTTCAAGCACCGCGGATGTGGAGGAACATGTGGAGCTCTACACCGACTATGGCTCCGCAAGCATCATCGGCATGACCGACATCGAGGAGCTCTACACCGACTATGGCTCCGCGAGCATCGCCTACATGGACGACACCGACGAGCTCTACATCGACACTTGCTCAACAAGCATGGACGACATGGTGGAGCACCACCACGAGGACGACATCGACCCCACCATGTCCACCGCCGATGCTCCCACATACCCCTACTTGGCGAATGGAGCTACATATGAAGATAGAGGACCTCCACGATGGCATCATCATGTGGATCATCAAGAGCGTCCCCAACATATTCGGCATCGACACACTTCTCCGAGCTCCACAAGGCGCCATCATGAGAGTGCCTATGCACAAGATCATCGACATCACGGACATCATATGGAGCATCAAGAGCGCCCTCAACATGAGCCATCACCTAGGCATGGCAAGGACCGTCATCGACTCACACCATCTCATGATCGTCGTCGACCACCACCACCTCATGGTCTACATCGACATCCACCCACACATGATCTTCGACGACACCGCTCAAGACATGGTGATGAGGCAAGAAGACGAGAACCTCGACATGAAGACCTTCCTCATAAGGCGACTTCTACCTCTTGCGCCACCACCACAATGGCCCCTACCTCGTCATATGCCTATGGACTCCGATGCTACAAGTGCAAGCAACAAGGCCACCTTCCACGGGAATGTCCCAATCTCCTATGTGAGGTGTGCAAGGCCAAGGGTCACGTGGCATGGCAATGCACAACGCCAAGCGCCAAGAAGCTCTACTTCGACGAGCTCAATGCACAAGTCTCCAAGATGCCACCACTTGAGGATGACTTAGGAGGCGATGGAGTTGAGCATGGTGAGCATGGGATTCTCCCTTCACCTACGGAGGCGCATGGAGTTGAGATGGTTGAGCATGGGATGTTCCCTTCAACCAAGGAGGCGCATGGAGATGAGAAAGTCGAACCTACTCCTATATGCTTGATTGATGAGTTGGTACCAATCCCATGTGAGCATGAGAGCCACTTAGCCCACTTGAGCGAGAGTGATAGTGAGTTGAGTGACTTCCACCCCATATGTGAGTTTGAGTGCTTCCATTTGGAGGACATGAGTGATACACAAAGTGAGACGAGAGAGGTAGATGATAGGTCCATGGAGGACATCGCATTTGCTAACACATTAACCTCTCCCTCGCTTGTGTCTTCTTATGTTGCACTAGGTTCCACGGAGGACGAGTTCCCGCTCATGGAGAAGATGTACATGGTGCATGAAGACGATGATATCTCACCATGCTTGCTCCAAGATGGACATGTCGACCACATGGATCCTCCTACTTCCACAACACCTACATCACATGAGTCGGCCTTCAAAGGTAACAACATAGGTGTTGATGATGCCATGATCCCACTAGTGGACATGATGACTTATGAGTGCATGCATGATCGTGATGATACATTTGCTACGTCACTTGATTCTTTCATATTCCCATGTGATGCTTTGCTTGCTAACATTGTTGATCATGTGGAGTTGATTGATTGTGATAACATGAACATGCCATGCTATGAGAGCTTCAATTTTTCTACCATTGCTTGCAACATGTCGACCACTTGCTCTCTACCATGTATTGCTTGCAATGATAATGACAAGGATGACATTAGTTTTCACATGCTTTGCCCACAATGTTTACACCATTCCATGATCCTTGCATCCAAGATTATGAACAATTGCTCTTTCTTATGCTTGGTATGCAAGAATGCTTATTTCATTGTCCATGAGATGGCCCCCATAGCCTTCTCTATTTTTGATGATCATGAGTTCCCACATGCCACGCATGCACCTTCATGCCATTTGCACTATCGCCATGCATTTCATACTATCTTGATTGACACTAATGGTGATGTGCACAAGACATGGAACATCATGATGGATGATGTTTTCATCTACCATGCACACACGCTTTTTGTTCTCGCTATTGTGTGTATAGGTACCCGGACGACCACTTCCACCGCTACGGAGCATGATCTCACGAAACGCGCCATTGAGGGCTACCCCATCAAGGACCTAACCCGCGGGACTCACACCAAAGGGTATGTCCCCAAAAACTTTCGCCCTCTTTTGCCATGTCTTGACGAGTGTCCGGTTTGGTCCAATTCCTCGTCACCTCTTTTGCTTCTTTTGCAACATATCTTGACATATCTTGTTGGCACAATGGTTGTTGTATGTATTGATGATATCATCATACACTCCGAGAATCTCAAGGAACATGTCATACATGTGAGAGACACCTTATGCACCTTGTGCCACATGTCACACCAAAAGTTGCTCTTCTTTGGATTTCTCATTTCATCTTTGGCATTTGCAATGGATTCTTTCACACTTGAGGACACTCATACTCGGCTCAAGCCAACCATACTCTCCCAAGTTCGAAGTCTCCATCGCTTTGCCATTGCACATAACAATTTTGCCCCAAATTTTGCCGCCGATACTTGCCTTTTGTTTGTTCCATTTGCTTGGGACAAGGCTACACCACACATTTTTGACACCATACAACTCTTACATGCACAAATTTTTGCCCTTCCACATGTTGGATACACCCACACTATTTTGGTTCCCATTTTTGCCAAATGCCTCTTGGAGAAACGACTTGATGCTTCGTATTTGATTGAGAGCCTCTTGTTCGCCGATCACCAAATTGGCATCCATAAGATTTCCTTTTGCAAGTTGTTTTTCCCCTTGTTCTTCTTCGACCGAGACTTGGCCCCTCCACCACTACATGGGAGACCCGTGATGGACTACAACAAAGACGCCCGCACTACGACGAGCATCCCTAAGGACACAAGGGCACCTATACAAGTCCTTCCCGTCTACCTCATCGGTGAGGAGGAGCAAGAGTCGAGGACGACTCTTCCCCAAGGGGGGGGAGATGATGCAGCCCCGCCTATCGTCGACGCTACACCATGGCCAAGGAGTCCCCCAAGTGGACCAACAACACAAACCCCCGCCATATATGTTAAGGTGAACTCCTTCCTCTCTATGGTCGATCTCAACACCAACTTGAATGGTATGCTACCTCATGCCTATCATCATGATGTCTATAGGTGCCGACGTCGACAAGGACCAAGAGAGAAGGAACCCCCATGGTGCATGGAAGAAGAGAAGAAGGAAGAGGAAGAAGAGGAGGGAGGAAGAGGCCCCGCCGGTCAGACCGGGCCACAGACCAGGCAGCCTGGCGCAGAGGCCGGTCAGACCGGGCCACAGACCGGACAGGGCCGGTCAGACCGGGCCACAGACCGGCCCGGTCAGACCGGGCCACAGACCGGGCGCACCCAGTCATCGTACCGGAAGCCAACCGGACGGAATCTGCGAGGTTTCCGGTTTGCGGCCGGTCGACCGGACCAGTGACCGGACCACCCGGTCCACAGCCCGGTCTGACCGGCCCCAAACCGGATCCGTCGGGTTTTGACCCAACCACTTGTACCTTTTCGACCCGTGTCGCCTTGTATGCCTATATAAGACCCCAGCTCGCCCCCATAGCTGGTTAGACAAGATTTAGGCTTAAACATGACTTTGAGCTTTGTCTCCCTAGGGTTTCATCCCCTTTGTATCAAGGCACCCCATGTTGGATGATTGGATCTATGTGAGTGAGATTCTAGTGTAGCCCACTCTCTCTCCCTCACCTACCTCCATCCTCAACACCGATCTCTCACTCCGGGATTCTACCTCGAGTCTCTCCCGTGGTGATTCTATTGGCGTGGTCCATCGAGCCACGAGGGTAAGTATCGATTGTATCGGGTTGGTGTGCGTTGTGTTCTTCGCGTTCTTCGTGTTCTTCCGCCTCTCCCTCTCTTTCCCCCTTGATTCTTGGGTCATTCGCGAGATCGGGCCACACACGGGGTCTTAGACCTTAACAGATTATCTCCTGTGTTTCCTCAAGGCTACTCTTGTTGGAGATTAATAGTTGTGTGTGAGATTCAAGTGTACCCACTCTCTCTCTCGCACAAGTGTTCGTCTTCATCACCGATCTCTCACACCGGGATTCAACCTCGTGGTCTCTCCTAGTGTGATTCTACCGGCGTGGTTTGTCGAGCCACGGGAGTGTAAGTCGATTGTATCGGGTTTGTGTGCGTAGTGTTCTTCGTGTTCGTTTCGTTCTTCGTTTTCCCACCTTTTCCCCTTTTGATTTCGGGTCGAGTTCGCAAGATTGGGCCACAATCTAGGTCTTAGACCTCATCATATGGTATCAGCAGCTCAAGGTTACCGCGAATTTGACCCCCCACCCACCCAATTTCGTCTCTAAAAATTTTCCAAAAAATTCCCAAAAAATAGCCCTAATTTGCCTTTTGACCGATCTGCGATTTTGTTGAGTTTTGAGTGGTTTTGGTCCATTGATTCGGTGTTGTTAGTGTTGATCTACTATTTCCCCCACTTTCTATCCACAAATTTCATCGTTTCTCTTCATTTGGGTTGATTTGGTTTGAGTTCATCAAGAACAGAGAGAGAAAAGGGAAGAACAGCACACACGCGTGGGGAAGAACCCTGGCCGGTACCTCCAGCAAAACCTGGCGGTACCTCCGGCCAAGGCTGCAGCACTACCGGAGGCCCTCCAGGCCCCAATAGCACCATCGCCGAGCCTCCACCCACGCCTCCACCTGACCACCACCGGCACCTCCGGCCACCACTACCGCTGCCTCCGCTCCCCCACCACCGACAAACAACACCACCCCCTCCACCACCGGCCAACACCACCCTCTCCACCACCGGCCAATACCGCCGTCTCCCCAAATCACCGGAAACACCGCCGCGGCACCGCCACCACCGCCACCACCACCACCACCGCAAGACCACCGGCATACCACTACCACCACCGCCAAGCTAGTTTGACCCAACTTTTTCTCGCCTACCTTGTGTTTGCTTGTTCGGTTTGAGTGCCTTGTGTGTAACACTAACCCGCAGCTCCGAAGCAAGCGACGACACTCTCGGCACCCCGAGCTTGCAAACGTACTCTTGATCCACCACCATATTGCAAGTTGAGTGTTCATCACCGCCTACGCCCCATCTAGGTATAACTTGCAAATCCTTTTTCCTTTTGCGATCTAACCTCCCGAGCATTGCTTGACTAGTGTTGCGAGACATTGCACGTGGCCCCGATTGTGAGGTGTGTGTGTAGTGTGGAGTCAAGCCTCTAAGCAAAACTCGTGTGGCAAGATAGCAAAAGCGAGCTAACGCTAACATAGTGCGAGAAAAAGCCGCCAAAACACAAAGAGCAAAAGAGTGCAAGTGCCACAACAGAGTGTCAAGTGCCACCAAATACAAAAGAGGAAAAGCTTTTAAGCAAAAGAGAGAAAAGAGAAGAGAGGCCGCGTGTAAATCTTGTTGTCTCTCCGTTGCAACCAAAGCTTTGCCTCTCCTTGTGTTAGTGTGACACCGAGCACCCTTGCTTAAGGGCTTCATACACTTTTCCGCTCATTCCTTGGTCGCACTAACCCCGTTCATCTCGTGTGTGAGTTCCACATCTTTTCCGTGTTTATAGTGATCACCACTTTGACATTTGATTTTTGGATTTACCCACTCTTAACAACAAACTTGATTTCGGATTTCGTCTTTTGGCTTTCCACCATACTCACCTACCACCATATTTGCTAGCTTTTGCGTGTGTCTTTGTGTGTGTACCCGATACAATTGGTTTCGCTCTCGGTTTGATTGATCGCCTCGATACTATCTTACCACGGTAAGAGTGCGAGGTAGTCTCCTTCCACTAACACAAACAACATAGTTCTTGTCTTTCCATCATGGATAGGAACGGAGATGAACCAAGGGATGGAGAAGTCCTCCGCAACACCGAGAGGTTGGCTACTCAACACAATCTATGGGCGCAACGCCAAGAGTTCAAGGAGCAACTCACCTTGTTCGAGACACGCATCGACGAGCAATATGAAGAAGTGGCCCACAACTTCGGCCAAGTGAACCAAGATATGAATCTACTTCGAGAAGCTACGGACAACTTGCATCACCAAGTGACGGCCAATGATGCAAACATGGAGAGGCGCATGGATAGTCTCGAGCGCGCCATCACCAACTTGGGTCGTCGACATCGCCATCGCTCTACTTCCTCATCGTCATCAACCTCGTCACACGATGACTACTCCCATGATCGCCATTCGTCCTCAAGCTCCGACTCAAGGCATGGAGATCATCATCGACCTCGTCGCCCGCATGCTCGTCAAGATGACTCTCGCTCAAACTCAAGGCGCGGAGAGTTCCATCGCCATGCTCGTCCTCATGAACGTCCTCAACAAGAACAAGCTCTTCACCAAGATCGTCATCAAGCGGCTCGCCATGCCCACCACGGGCATGACGACCAACCCCACGACAACGTCCTCCACAACATGGACCCGGCACCTCATCGTCAAGCCCATGTTGATGCTCAAGACCAAGGTCATCAAGATCCACCAAGGCGTGATCTCCGAAACCATCCTCGCCATGACCAAAGGGGCCGAGAACAACCACAACATGATCAAGATGAGAGGGCCATCATTGGACAACGCCAACAACCTCGTCAAGATCCGCAACAACATCATCAACGTGAGCCAAGTGAAGCTAGTGTTCAACTCCACCGTCAACCCAATGCTATGGTTGGCCGTGGAAGACCTCCTCTACCACCCCAAGCCGCAAGAGATGAAGGTTTCCGTCCTCGCCGAAGGAACATGGAAGATGAAGAGAATATGTATGGAAAGCTCAAGTTCAACATGCCCAAGTTCAAGGGTGAAGACGATGCCGAGGCCTACCTCTCATGGGCACTCAAGGTTGACAAGATCTTCCGCATCCACAACTACTCCGGTGCCAAGAAAGTAGCCATGGCCTCCCTTGAGTTTGAAGAGTATGCCAACACATGGTGGGAACAAGTTGTTACTCAAAGGGAAGAAAAGGGTGAACCTCCAATTGACACTTGGGAAGATATGAAGGAGGAGATGCAAGCTCGCTTTGTCCCTACACACTACAAGACCGATCTCTTCAACAAGCTCCAAAAGTTGAAGCAAGGCACCAAGACCGTTGAGGAGTTCTTCAAGGAAATGGAGTTGACTATGATGCGAGCAAACATCCAAGAGTCCGAGAACCAAACCATCGCTAGGTTCTTCAATGGCCTCAACTACCCCATCAAGAGGATTGTGGAGTTCCAACAATACTCCAATATGGTTGAGTTGGTTCACCAAGCTTCCAAGGCCGAGCGTCAAGTGAATGAGGACATCAAGTACTCCAAGTCCAAGCAATACTTCGCCTCCAAGCTTGCCACATCAACTCCTACAACAAGTGTCAAGCCAACCGCATCCTCTACACCTTCCAAGCAACCTTCCATACAAAGTCGCATGAAGCAAACGGTATCCTCCACCGCCTCCTCCAAGGCCTCTACGGGACCCTCCAATGTCACTTGTTTCAAGTGTGGTACTCAAGGCCACAAATCCTTTGAGTGCAAGAACACCAAGGTCATGAGGCCTAAGGCCACGTGTGTTGCCCGATCTCACGAATTGACCGAGGGAAAGGCGGGGGAGAGGAAGAACACGAAGAACACGGCGAAGAACACGATGAACACACGCGAACGCACGCAACACAACCCGATACAATTCGGTTTACTCCCGATAGCCCGAACCACTATCCCGATAGAATCCCTCAAGGAGAGACACGAGGTAGAATCCCCGAGAGAAAGACCGATATACGATCTATGGAGTCACACGAGTGAGAGACCGCGGTAGAATCACAAGTGCGAAAGATAAATCATATAAGGAGTGCCTTGATACAACTCATAGATTTGTGTCTAAGAGAGGAGGGGGTTTCCCTAATCCCAAAGGGATGGTGGAGGCATAAGCCAAGTTCTCACTCAAGTTATGTCTTACCTAATGAAGGGGGAGGTGGGAGCCTATATATAGGGAGCCACTAAGGAGGGGTAGTTTAGGCATACAAAGGGATAAAGGGTCCAAATATGATGTGCTTGGTAGTAGGGCAGCCGTGCCGGCGCCGGTAGGGCATCCGTGGCGTCGTCCTCAGGCGTAGTGGTAGGGCGGCAGTGACGGTGGAGATGGGCGACAGTGCCCGCACCTGGGCGGCAGTGCAGGTCATCCTGAGCAGCAGTGCCGGCCTTCCTCGCGCGTCTCTTTCTTCCTCCGTGGCGACCTCGGCCTTGAGTGTGGTTCTTGTCGTTGACGCACATGATGAAGCGAAGACCGTAGGTCGGGCTGCATCATCTCCCCCCACTTGAAAAAGAGTCGTCCTCGACGATGATTCTTCGTGAATGTGTAGAGGAGGTAGATGACACCAACGCTTGAATGTTACTTCACTTGTCGAGAGCCCTATCAATAGCACAAGAAAAGCAAAGGAGCAATCAAAGCGTAGCCAAAGTTCATTGGATTTAGCAAGAGAGCGCAAGTAGAAGGAGGTCACCTTATCAAGATGTCGGTGTGCTCTCATCGAGAGATCTTGTGTAGTTGATGTATGTGGGCAAAACCACTCATTGGAGCTCACTTGTATCATGCTCTCAAGAGCTCTTTTTGTCAACTCGTGCTCAATCGAGGTTGACATTGGATTTTGGGTACCTACACACATGTTAGACAACAAGAACACCGTGTGTGCATGGTATATGAACACATCATCCATCATGATGCGCCATTTCTTTTGCACATCACCATTAGGGGTAAGCAAAATATTATAGTACACATGGTGAATATGCGGGGAAAACTTAGGAACATGCTCAACATGGATATATGCAAAGTCTCCAAAAGGTGAGAGAGCTATGGGGGCAATCTCATTCACAAGCATATTAACATCATTGCAAACCAAGCATTGGAAAGAGAAAGTGTTCAACATTTTGGTTGCATTAATGGGAGAGTATTGCAAGCATGTAGCACAAAACATGTTCAACATTTGATCATTGTTATCGACAAACCTAGGGAAAGAGCAATTGTTCGGCAAGGTTGTCACAACACAAGCATCAATGTCAACATTGCAAGCAATACATGGGAAAGAGCAATTGTTCAACATATTGCAAGCAATAGGAGAGAAAGTGAAACTCTCATAGCATGGCATGGACATATTATCATAAGCAACTAATTCCACATGATCAACAATAGTGGTATCACAAGTATCACAAGGGAAAGTGAAAGAAGCATATGACATAGCAATAGGATCATCCAACTCATGCAAGCACTCACAAATCGTCATGTCCACTAGTGGGATCATGGCATCATCAACACCCATATAGGTACCTTTGTAGTCCCGCTCATATGAGGTAGGTGTTGTGGAAGTGGGAGGGTCCATGTGGCCTCCATGTTCATCTTCAAGCAACAAGCATGGTGTGATATCATCATCTTCATGCACCATGTACATCTTCTCCATGATCGGCGTCTCGTCATCCATGGAACCTAATGAGACATAAGAGAACACACTAGAGGTAGAGGGTAAGTTGTTAGAATTTGAAATGGCCTCACATGACCTATCAACTACCACTCTCATCTCACTTGGTGTATCACTCATGCTCTCGAAGTGGAGGCACTCATCAAGCTCACATATAGTGGAGTCACTCATCTCACATATAGTGGAGTCGCTCATCTCACATATAGTGGAATCCCTCATCTCCATGGCAATGGCGTCGCCGATGTCCGAGCAACCTAGCAAAGAGGAAGACAACACAAGAGGAGTAGAGGTTAAGTTGTTAGAAATCGAAACATCCTCACTCGACTCATGGTGTGTATCACTCTTGCTCTCAAGGTGTTTGAAGTATGCGTTGCACTCGGCTTTATCTTTGGGTGTCATTTGGGCTTCTCGAGCATCTAGCTCGGCGAAGTATGCTCTCATCTCGGCTTGCTCTTGTGGGGTCATCATGTATATATCTCACTAGGAAGGTGTATATGTATGTGGTGGAAGGAAAGCTACACAAGTATCTCACCTATCAAGAAAGTATCGGAAAAATGGTTCAAGTCAAGAGCAAAACCAAAATGTATCGGGGTTACTCACACACACACTCAAAGCACACGCAAAAGGCTAAGAAACACTATATGTGGTGGGTAAGGGGTGGATAGCAAACGAAAAAGATCAACGGAAAAGTCTATTGTCAAATGTGGGTAAGATCCAAAGTCAAATGTCAAGAGTGGTGATCTATGTCAAGGAAACACGGAAACACACACAACGGAGAACAATGGGGTTAGCGCGACCAAGGAAGTGAGCTAAGTAACAAGATGGTCCTAACGAAGACTATAAGCTCGGTGTCACGCCAACACAAGAGAGACCGTAGCTTGGTTGCACAAGATAGAAGCAACAAGATTTGCACAAGGGCCACTCTTCTCTTTTCTCTCTTAGTGCTCACAAACTTTGCACTCCTTTGTATCGGTGGACACACACTCTTTTTCTATTCCTTTTTCTTTTTCTCTTTTTTTTTTCTATGCTTAGAAGCTTTATTTTTCTCTATGTATATGTCACACTTTTCTTCTTTTGTGTATCTTTCTCACCGAGCTTGCTTCGGAGCTTTGCTCAACACAACGCACACACACACCCTCTCACGGTCGTGACACTTGTGCAATGCTTCGCAACACTCGGAAAGCTACTCTCGATAGGATAGGTACACAAAGAAAGAAACGGGGCTACAAGGGGTGAGGGGTGCAAGTTATACCTATTGACGTTAGGCGGTGTCAAGCACACGAACTTGCGATGGCGAAGTGGTGGTGACGATGGTGTCGAAGATGCGCCGGAATCCGGGGTGCCGATGCCGTTGTCGCGGTGTTGATGTAGGCGCGGAAGCGGTTCTCACGGTCCAAGGGCACTCCAAAACGGAAACCGGGCAAATTAAGTCAATGCCCGAAAAGTAGGGTCAAAACGAGCGGTCAAAAGTTGGTGTCCAAAAATCGTCAAAAATTAGACGTAGACTATGTAGAGTCGTTGGAGGGTGTTGTTAAAGTTTGGAGTCAAACGGGCGCCGGAAAGTTGTCAAAATTTGGGGCAAAAAATGGAGTCAAAATTGGGCGAAATTGGTCCAGAACCCGGTCAACCGGATTCCTGGCCGGACCATCCGGTTGCCGTCCGGTCTCGCTCCGGTCCGAGCAGATTTTTCCGGTTGCCCGCCCGGTTTTGGATTCGGTTGACCGGAGGCTCACGAAATCGAGTGGAGCAATGAGGCAGATGGAGCGGCGCGTGAGGAGCAAGCGAGCAGAGGAGGGCTGACGCGTGAGTGGATTGGTTTGCCGCTGCTGTGCGTGGGGCTTGGTCACGTAGTGGAGGCGTTGCTGCGCTTGTGGCCTGCGCGTGCGGAGGAGCCTGGCGATTG
>JAUUTY010000275.1:0-113547 GCA_030979885.1 Lolium multiflorum
GCCTGGCTGACTGCACGTCGCTCCACCTGTCGATCACGGCTGTCCTGGTCTTCCGGGGCCCGGCAGCCCAACAAATTCTCCGTCCAACCGGACTTCTTCCGGGCCGCTCCGCGTCCGGCCCACGCGGGCGAGTGCCCTCATGCGAGCTCCACACGGCCTCGCGCGCCCGTCGACCGGGCCACAACGCCCACGGTTGCCCGCCCGTCGCTTCGAAGGCGGCGTTCGTGGCAGGCTTGCGCCCGGCGCGCGTCGCGCTCGCTCGGTTGCTGGGCCGGGCTGACCGCCACCGACTGGCTCCTCGCTGCCTGGGTCGGTCTCCGCCGTGCCCGGCAACCGGGTTGGGCTACTTGTAGAGCTGCTTTTGCCCGTTTTTCTTGTCTTTTTCTCCCCCAATGCTTTATTTGCTCCTAGCTATAAATATACCTTCCACCTTGAGCAATTTGTTCTTCACTTCCTCACCTCCATTGTTGCTTTTTGAAGAACTTGCTCTCCCCTGATTCCTCCAATCATTCTTGCTCATATTTGAGGATTTGAGAGAGGAGATCTAGATCTACACCTCCACCAAACCGTTTCTCCTCTAAGTGAGGGAATCTCTTGGGATCTAGATCTTGAGGAACTTTGTGCTTTCCTTGTTCTTCCTTTCCAATCTCATCCTAGCATTCGTTGCTTGGTGGGATTTCCAGAGTGTGAAGGACTGAACACCATGTTCTTGCTTGCATCATTGTATATGTTGGCTGAGCTCTCCACCACGATTTATTCGAGTGAGAGACCGTGAGCTTGTTACTCTTGAGGGTCCTAGTTGGTTTGGTGATTGGTGCTCCGATGATCTCTTCAAGAAGATTGTGAAGAGGCTCCGGGTTTCTCCTTCGCGGAGCTTGTACGGTTGTGAGCTGCCATCTCCTGTGAGCAGAGGAAAAGCTAACCATAAGGTAAGGGCCATTATCCTTCGTGGGTGGTTCGGAGAATAGGGTGAGCCTTCGTATGCGGGGAATCCTTCGTGGGACCTCCACTCCTCCAAACGTGACGACCTTCTGCAATGCAAGGGAACACGGGAATACATCCGTGTCTTGCCTCGGTTATTTTTATACCCGAGTTTCTTCCTTGTGATAGCCATCGTGCTTGAAGTACATATATCTTGCTATCACTTGTGCTACATATATCTTGTGCCTATCTTGCTAGCTCTAGTTTCCATTGTCACACTTAGTTGAGCTTTTAGCATATTTAGGTTTGTGCTTGTAAACTAAACATTAGTTTAATTCCGCATTCTTACAAGACAACCGCAAGAGTTTGTAATTGCCTATTCACCCCCTGATACGTCTCACCTTTATTGGAATCAATAACAGCCCCTGCAAACATTAAGAAAGGGTCTTCCAAGAATAATGGACATATTATCATCTTCAGCATTTCCAACACAACAAAATCAAGCTAATATAAGCAGTTAGTAGTAACTTGAATAGGAACATTTTCACATAAACCAACAGAATAGCTGTGAGATTTATCGCCCATTTGCAAAGATATATCATTGGTATCAATTTATCTAAATCAAGTCTCTAATAAAGAGAAAAAGGCATCACACTAACACCGCCTCCCAAATCACATAGAGCAGTTCTAACATAATGTGGTGATTGAACAAGGAATAGTAGGTATACCTGGTTCGCTCTCAACTTCTTTGGAATCTTACCATTGAAGGAGAATAGCAAGCATAGTGGAAATTTCATTGGGGATTTTCCTTTGCTAGTAACAATATCTTTCATATACTTTGAATAAGGAGGCAATTTAATACCATCACTAACGGATTTGCAAAAATAAAGGTTTCATCCAATCACAAAATTTATTATAATGTTCCTCTTCCTTTGATTTTAGTTTCTTAACAGGAAAAGGCATTTGCTTTTGAACCCAAGGCTCTCTTTCATTACCATGTTTCTCAGTAATAAAATCTTCTTTAGTGTACTTTTTATTTTTAGCAGGCTTTTCAAGTTCTTTTTCAATTTCTTCTTTATCAGGAGTATCATTCTTATCATTATCTTCCTCATGTTCATTACCACTTTCTTTTTTCAGCATCGTAAATAGAAATACTATTAGGATCATTAATGTGTTCAGAGGATTCTACAACATTCTTATGTTTCTTTTTCTTTTCTTAGATGGAGCACTAGTTTTAATTAGTTGAGAATCTTGTTCAACTCTTTTGGGATGCCCTCCAGGATATAGAGGATCCTGGGTAGAAACACCACCTCTAGTTGTTACTTCATAAGCATGTTTTTCTTTAGAATTATTTCCCAACAAGTCATTTTGCACTTTAGTAAGTTGATCAATTTGAATTTGAACCATTTGAAAATGTTTAACAAGTATCTTAACATCATTGGAGGTTCTCTCCACAAATACCATGCAATTCACTAATAGCTCGAGAATTTTCCATTAAATGATTCTCTACTCTCATACATTAAAGTTTTCTTGCTTAACAATGTAATTATCAAATTCATCTAAGCATTGAGCAGGAGATTTTGAATACGGAATATCTTCTAAAGCGTTGAAGCGAGTGTACCTCAATCATGGATGAAGGGGAGTTATCTCACATAAATCTTCTATAGGAGGTAAATTTTTCACATCTTCAAGTTTAATACCCTTCTCTTTAAGAGACTTCTTGGCTTCTCTCATATTCATCATTTAATTTAATCATACCCCTCTTCTTCACTATCGGTGTCGGGGTTGGTCTGTGTAGACCAATCATCATGATTCCGGCCTATTTTAGCCAATAATCTTTCCGTCTGGAGTTCTTTTCCGAAAACACAACCAGCACAACTATCCGGTATGCCCTAGACTATGGTTAGTCCACTACAAAATATATCAAGTAAATCATGCTTTTCCAAATCATGGTCAGGCTGAGCTCTCTAATAAGAGAGCAAAATCTCGCCCAAGCTCCAGTTCTCTCCATCTTCTCGGTCAAAATTATAAATTCTCCGCAAAGCAATATGTTGAGCGCTAGCAGGAAAGTATTTTCGAAAGAAAACATCACGCAAGTCAATTGGACTTTAATAGAACCAGGAGGCAAATTATTATACCAAGTTTTAGCATCATCCTTTAATGAGAAAGGAAAATTTTAGCGACAAAATAAGTACGCATCTTAATATCATCGGAAAACAAGCCACTAAGAGTAGATAACTCAGTTAGGTGTTCAACAGCACTTTCTTTTTCAGTACCACAAAGGGTGTTTTCTCAACAATAGCTATATGAGATAGATCAAGAGAAAAAATCATAATCTTTATCCCTAATGTTTATAGGAGATGTGGCAAATTTGGGATCGAGATAGTTTATATCTAACAACACGGTTCCGTAAGCAACTTTTTAATTTTCCTTGCATCAGTAGTAGCATTGCATTTTTCAATAAAATCATCATCAAGTTCTACATAATCTTCATCAAGATCATCACTAGAATATTCAATGGACTCAGGAATTAACGGGTGTAGCAGCATTTTCATTAGAGTTTCAGTGATTTTCAATTTGTCTAGACTTAGCAATTGTAGTATCTAGGAAAGATCCTAACGAACCATCATTATCAAGCACAGCAGAAGCATCATCACAATTATAAGAGGAATTTTCAGATTCATCAGAAGTACCAGCATTTGAAGCTTGTGGTGGTGAAACAAGCTTACTTATCACATATGGTGAATCAAGAGCAGCAGAGGTACTAAGAGTTGTACCTTTTCTTGTAGTGGATGGTAATATGGCGATCTTAGTATCGCGAGGTTTACCCATGATGGAGTATACAGCGAACAATATCAATCCAAGTGAACTTCCAAATAAAGCTATGCTCACCGGCAACGGCGCCAGAAAATAGTCTTGATGACCCACAAGTAT
The DNA here is from genome assembly GCA_030979885.1 of Lolium multiflorum. NCBI lineage: Eukaryota > Viridiplantae > Streptophyta > Magnoliopsida > Poales > Poaceae > Lolium > Lolium multiflorum. The sequence goes on from JAUUTY010000275.1 coordinate 3,856, forward strand.
AGGGGATCGCAACAGTCTTTCGAGGGAAGTATTACCCAATTTATTGATTCGACACAAGGGGAGACAAAGAATACTTTGTAAGCCTTAACAAATGAGTTGTCAATTCAGATTGCACCTGGACAAAGACTTGCTCGCAAGAGTTTATCGGTAGTAACAGTTTTATCAAATGCACTTAGCTATTTATAGCAAATGTGTGAAATAAAAGGTTATAATAATAGTAAATGTAAAGCAGGATTAAAATATCGTAGGGCACAGGGACGGATTTAATTGGCGGGTTTTGCATGGATGAGAGAAACTCATGTAACAATCAAAGCAAAGGCATTTGTAATAATCAAACGGTATCCAAGTACTAATCAATCAATAGGCATGTGTTCCATATTTAGTCGACCGGGCCTCGCAATGAGAAACTTGCACAACATCTTTCGTCCCATCAGCCGGTGGCGCCCGGGCTCTAGGGAAAACTATCGGATATTAAGGTACTCCTTAATAGAGTACCTGAGCAAAGCATTAACACTCCTGGAACACATGTGATCCCCTACATCACTACCATCCCTCCGGTTGTCCCGATCACTTCTGGGCCATTGGTTCCGGACAGCTTGCAGGTAAGATCATTGCAGGTAAGATCATAAAGCAATGCATATCATGATGAAACAATAACATGTTCAGATCTGAGATCATGGCACTCGCCCCCATTGACAAGTATTAAGCATAACAAGTTGCAACAATATCATAAAGTGACATCTACGGGATACTAGCACTATGCCCTAACAATCTTATGACTATTACATGACCAATCTCATCCAACTTACCATCCCCCTACAGCTGGGAATTACTCACACATGGATGGGGGAAAACATGGCTGGTCGATGGAGAGGCGTTGGCGGTGATGATGGTGAAGATCTCCCCACTCCCCGCCCCGGCGGAGTGCCGTAACGGAGACTTCTGGCTCCGGAATGGAGTTTCGCGATGGCGGTTGATGTTTCTGGCGACTTCGACTTTTCTCCGTGCGTCAGGTCGAACCCAATAAGTAGTCTCGGTGTGCCGCGCAGGCTTCAGGAGTGCTGACGGCCACGGCCGCGCTGGCCCCCGGGCCGCGGTCGTGGGTGTGGGGCCCTCGGCCTCCACCCTCTTGCCCTTCGGTCTGGCCAATATTCTCGCAACAGGCCTTCGATAAATTCCCGAGGATTTTCCGAAAGTTGGATTTCTCGCACAAAACGAGACATCAGAATTCTGCTGAAAACAGTGCTAGTCCGTGTTAGTTGTATCCAAAATACACAAATTAGAGGCAAAACAATAGCAAAAGTGTTCGGGAAAGTAGATACGTTTGGACGTATCAGTGATGCATTAGGCAATCCAAAAAAAAATATCTGAAACGTCAACGCAACAGTAGGCAAACCTTAGTGATGCATTAGGTAATCGAATCCTTCTTGTGTTTCAGTTCTCCATGCATGTATTACATTAATTTCCAATGGATGGAACGTATTTCAATAATGCATGGGATATTCGACTATGTTTCACAAAATGAATGACCATTTAAATTATCTTGTTGTTTCATTTCCACAATTATGTTGCTCTTTCACAAATATTACAATGATGCATGGGCTATAAGATTGTGTTTCACAAGTTCACCATGGGATCATTCAGATTATTTCATTTCCACAACTAAGTTGATGTTTCACAAATATTTCAATGATGCAAAGGATATAAGATTGTGTTTCACAAGTTCACCTTGGGATCCTTCTAGTGTTTTTGGTCGTTCATGTTTCATATTAATTACAAATGATTGGAGAGTGTTCCAATAATGGATGGGCTATTTGATTGTATTTCGGAAGTTGAACATTCAATCCTTCAGTTGTTTCACAATTTGACCATGAATCTTTTCTATTGTTTCGGTTCGTGAGAAATGTTTCACATTGGTTACAACTAGATGGACGGTGTTTCAATAATGGATTGGCTATACAGTTGTGTTTCGTAAATTCACCATGGAATCCTTCTAGTGTTTCAGTTTGTCGGTCATGTTTCACATTACTTACAAATGGATGGGCGATGTTTCAGTAATGCATGACCAACAAACCAAACACTAGATAGATTCCATGCTTAACTTGTGAAACACAATCATATTGTACATGCATTTGTAACTAATGTGAAACATGGACGGTGAAATGAAACAGTAGAAGTATCCCATGGTGAACTTGTCAAACAAGATCATATAGGTCACGAACCATTGAAATATTCTTAAACAATGGCTTAATTTGGGAAATGAACCAAGTAGATAATTGAAATGGTCATCCATTTTTTGAAACACAGTCAAATAGCCATTCATTATAGCAACATCGTCGATCCATTTGTAAGTGATGTGAAACATGACCGAACAATTAAAACACTAGTAGGCTTCACTGGTCAACGTGTGAACACAATCCTACAGCCCATGCGGTATTGAAATAGCGGTCATCCATTTGACTAATGTGAAACAAGCCCAGAAAAGTGAAACAGTAGATGGATTCCATGGTCAACTGCTGAAACAAAATCATATAGTCCATGAATAATTGAAACACCGTCCATCCATTTGTAAGTAATGTGAAACATGCCCGACGAATTGAAACACTAGAACGATTCCATGGTGAAATTGTGAAACTATTGAAGGATTACATTTTCAGCTCGTGAAACACAAACAAATAACCCATGCATTAGTAATTAATTTGAAACATGGACGGAGAACTAAAATAGTAGAAGGATCCCATGGTGAACTTGCCAAACACGATCCTATAGCTCATGCATCGTTGAAATATTACTGAAACAACAGTTCAGTTGTGGAAATTAACCAAGTAGATTATTTAAATGGTATTCATTTTGTGAAACACAATCAATAAGCATATTCATTATTGAAACAATGTCCATCCATTTGGAACTAGTGCATAAGCAAGGATTGTAACACTAGAAGGATTCGATGGTAACTTGTGAAACACAAGCCCTCTGTAACCAATGTGAAACATGTCAGACAAATTGAAACACTAGAAGGATCATGGTCAAGTTGTGAGATGGTTGAAGGATTCCATGTTAAACTTGTGAAACACAATGAAATAGCCCATGCATTAGTGAAACACCATCCATTCATTTGTAACTAATGTGAAACATGGACGTTGAATTGAAACAGCAGGACGATCCCATTGTGATCTTGTGAAACACAATCCTATAGCCCATGCATCATTAAAATATTTGTGAACATTGTGGAAATGAAACAACAGGATTATTTATATGATGATTCATTTTATGAAACACTGGCAAAAATGCCTATGCATTATAGAAACAACGTTGATCCATTGGAACTAATGTGAAACATGAACGACGAAATGAACAATAGAAGGATTCCATGGTCAACGTGTGAAGCACAATCCTATAGCCCATGGATTATTGAAACACGGGCCATCCATTTGTAACTTGTAACTAATGTCAAACATGCCCGGAGAACTGAAACACTAGAAGGATTCCATTATCAACTTGTGAAGCACGATTGTATAGTCCATGCATTATTGAAACACCTTCCATCTATTTATCATCTAATGTGAAACATACCCGATGAACTGAAACACTAGAAGGATCCCATGGTGAACTTGTGAAACATTTGAAGGATTCTTTGTTCAATTTGTGAAACATAATGAAATAGCCCATAAATTAATGAAATACCATCCATTTATTTGTAACTAATGTGAAACATGGACGTTGAACTGAAACAATAGAAGGATCCCATGGTGAACTTATGAAACACAATCCTATAGTTGATGCATCATTCAAATATTTGTGAACCAGCATCTTAATTGTTGAAATGAAACAACGGGGTATTTATATGGTGATCCATTTTATGAAACACAATCAAATAGGCCCATGCATTATAGAATCACTTATGATTCATTTGGAACTAATGTGAAACATGTCCGACAACTGAAATACTAGAAGGATTCCATGATCAATGTGTGAAACACATTCCTATAATCCATGAATTATTGAAACATCGATCATCAATTTGAAACTAATATGAAACATGCATGCCCGGACAAATGAAACACAAGAAGGATTCCATGGTCAACTTGTGAAACACGATTGTATAGTGCATGCATTATTGGAACACCGTCCATCCATTTGTAACTAATGTGAAACATGTCTAGCAAATTGAAACACTAGAATGATTCATGGTCAATTTGTGAGACGGTTGAAGAAATATATGTTAAACTTGTGAAACACAATGAAATAGCCCATGCATTAATGAAACACTTTTGATTCATTTGTAATTAATGTGAAAGATGGACGATGAACTGGAACACTAGAAAGATCCCATGTTGATCTTGTGAAACATTGTCCTATAGCCCATGCATCATTAAAATATTTGTGAAACAACAAATTAATTGTGATAACGAAACAACGCTATTATTTATATGATGTTCGATCCATTTTATGAAACACATGCAAATATGCCTATGCATTATAGAAACACCGTTGCTCCATTGGAATTAATACGAAACATGACCGACGAAATGAACAATAGAAGGATTCCATGGTTAACATGTGAAGCACAATCCAATATCCCATGAATCATTGAAACACGGGTCTAATGTGAAACATGCCCGGAGAACTGAAACACTAGAAGGATTCCATTGCCAACTTGTGAAACAAGATTGTATAGTCCATGCATTATTGAAACACCGTCCATCCATTTATCATCTAATGTGAAATATACCCGATGAACTGAAACACTAGAAGGATCCCATGGTGAACTTGTGAAACATTTGAATGATTTTATGTTCAATTTGGTGAAACATAATGAAATAGACCATAAATTAATGAAACACCATCCATTCATTTGTAACTAATGTGAAACATGGATTGTGAATTGAAATAGTAGAAGGATCCCATGGAGAACTTGTGAAACATGATCCTATAGCTGATGCATCGTTTAAATATTTGTGAACCACCAACATAATTGTGGAAATGAAACAACGAGATTATTTATATGGTGATCCCATGAAACACAGTCAAATAGGCACATGCATTATATAAACACTATTGATCCATTTGGAACTAATGTGAAATGTTGGCCGGCAATTCAAACACTAGAATGATTCCATGGTCAATGTGTGAAACGCAATCCCGTGGCCCATTAATTATTGAAACACCGGTCATCCATTTGTAACTAATGTGAAACATGCATGGATAAATGAAACACAATAAGGATTCCATGTCAACTTGTGAAACACGATTGTATATTTCATGCATTATTGAAACACCGTCCATCCATTTATAACTAATGTGAAACATACCCGGCGAACTGAAACACTAGAAGGATCCCATGTGAACTTGTGAAACATTTTAAGGATTCTATGTTCAACTTGTGAAACATAATGAAATAGCACATGTGTTAGTGAAACATCATCCATTCATTTGTAACTAATGTAAAACCTAGACGATGAACTGAAACACTAGAAGGATCTCATGTTGATCTTGTGAAACCGAATCATATAGCCCATGCATCATCGAAATATTTGTGAAACAACGGGTTAATTGTGGAAATGAGATAACATGATTGTTAAATGGTGATCCTTTTTATGAAATACAATCAAATATCCCATGCATTATCGAAACACCATCCATCCATTTGGAACTAATACGAAACATGACTGACGAAGTGAAAGACTAGATGGATTCGATGGTCAACTTTTAAAACACAATCGTATATTCCATGTATTATTGAAAGACCGTCTATTCACTTGTAAGTAATGTGAAACATGCGGGGGGCGGGGGGGGGGGACTGAAACACTAAAATGATTCCATGGCGAATTTGTGAAACATTTGAAGGATCACATGTTCAACTTGTGAAACATATAATCAAATAGCCCGTGCATTTGTAACTAATGTGAAACATGGACGGTGAACTGAAACACTAGAAGGATCCCATGGTGAAAGATTCATATGGCCATGCATCATTGAAATATTTCTAAAACAACAACATAATTGTTGAAATATTTCTTGACTTGTATGAAACAGTTGTTAGCATGCTTCGGTTTTGCGAAAGCTATCTGAAGTTGTAGATAAACATGAAATCCTTGTGAAAGCAAGATCAAATATTCTAGAAAATTCATCAAGACATCAGCAAAGGCCATTTTAGAATTAGAACTTTTAGAGAAAACAAAACTAACAGCCAACGAACATTACATCAATGAATAGATAAGGCAGTGTGGGACATGTTGTGGCTAGAACGGGTTGTGGGATTGAAATATATACACAACGCTTATGCACCGACGAACTCGTGCTGCTACGAGGCGTTGTCGTTCCGACCCCCCATCTCTACGTACTTACGCAGTGCCCTATCCCGCGGGAGGAGAGCAGCGGTGTATCGGAGTGGCCGCATCTCATTTCCACGGTAGCTCCTTCGACTACATCGCCCCGTTTCAGTAATTTAGGATGTATATTACAAACTAATTTCACAAAAGTTCGGTCACTTTCATATATGTTTCACGAATTTCGATTAGTTTCACAATAGTTCTGTCAATGTAATACACGTTTCAAAAATGTGTCAACAAATTTTCACTTAGTTTCACGAAAGTTTCGTTTACTCCAAAATAATTTTTAAGGTATTTCACAAAAACTAGTTCCACATGTTTCCTAATAGTTTCACAAAAGTTAAATTAGTCTCGCACAGATATCATCATATAAAAAACGATTATTTTCAGATAAATTCCCTTCATCCGAGCAAGTAGCAAAGAACATGGGTTAAGAAGCAAATATGTGAAACATGCATCCAAATCAAATAGATCTGAGTGAAAACAGCAGGATTTAGGAGTACATGAGTTGTGCCAACTAAAACAAATTTATAAAGTTCAATGCCACCAATCATCTAGTATTTGAATCGATCGTATACGCAATATACATCTGCATATTTTAAGAAACAGCGGGTACATAACTAAAACACAATGTGAGACATGAAAAATTATGGTAGGGTTAAAAGGATGCAACTACAGGAACACGATGCTTGTGAAGCTGACATTGACGCGCAGGACGCAGCTGGATTTGGACGATTGACCTGCAGAAAATAGCACCCCCCAGCCTGGATCTCGTGCACTGACCAGCAGGCAGGAGCGCACTCAGATCCAGAGCGGAGGCGCGACCGGACCATGGACGCGGGGAAGGTCATTTGGGACGACGGCGTGGAGCGGTGGTGCCGCAGGGATGAGGCGGCTCTCCGCCAAGGCAAAGAAGAGGACCGGTAGGAGGAGAAAGACGAGAGTGGGGCGGCGGCGCTGGAAGAGACGACGAGTCAAAATCCAGGGGGTCTCGAACGGGAGAAGAGATGATATTCTTTTAAGTGGCGGGCCCCATCTCTGTCCCTGATATGACGTAACCAGAGAGATACGTAACTCTTTGTCAGGGGATACGGGATATACGGTGAGGTGGTGTGAAACGCCCGCACCAATCAAGATGCAAACGGACGCTGGATCGGACGCCGGCACCTACCGGCGCCGGTAAAAACAGGTTTTCGGATATCCACACCGCTGCAGCCGTCCAGTGATTCGAGCTTCCCGTTGACCGGCCAGTGGCCACATGCATGTATAGATTCCGTATATGGCGTATAGGGTACTTTGCGCCGAACCGTATTGGACTCGAAAGATTCCCCCCCGGGGGCCCACCCGTATCGCCACGCAAGCGTCGTCTCTCTCCCCGCCCCCACCCCCCTCGTCCGAGGCGACCACTGTCTCCCCTTTCCTCTCCACCCGCCCGTATCCGCGCCGCCGCCATTGCCGGAAGCACCGGCGCGCATCTCCTCTGTGTAGATTTTCAGATCACTGTTCATTCCCCGAGATCCTGAGGTGTTCTCGAGCTCTCTCGCCATGTCACCGTGGGTCGGGTTCAAAGGATATGATGCCGATCCAGATCCGTCTCTGCAAAGTGATGATCCTGCCGGAGATTCTGAGTTTGGAAACGAGGTAATCTTCCCCAGCTGATCCACAGTTTTCAGCCCGTTGCTAAACACATTCTTGTCAGTTTAATTTCTTGTTATCGATTCCGTTTCCCCACCAGAGCTACGCCGACCCCGACGCGTTCTTAGGCTGCTTCGGGAGATACGGGATCCGTGCTTCGCCGGGATGGAATTGAACACGCAGCAAAAGTGCCGTCATGGCGTTGTCCCACAGAGGAAGGTAGCATTCGACATTGCTGGGACATGGAGAAGATTCCTTGGATGCACTCGGCAGGTCAGCCATCGGTTTTCCGAATTATAGAATGCTTTTTATCGCTAATGAAGTACGGAGATTTCAGCAACGTCAAATCACTGTTAGCATCTGCTGTGCTCTTTTGTCAATAGAACGGCCTATACTTGCTTTGATTTTAGTGTTGTCGGGAAAATGGTTAGGGATGGTTCAGTGTCAACACGGACATGCTATTAACTGTATTTCTCCTTCAAAGCATAGGATGCATATTAGAATTAGACGAGTAGCTGGCTATGGTGCTCAATTAGTCCTTGAATTTCAATATTCTGTATATTCGTCCATCATGTTATTGTGTTGGATTCGTGCAGATAGTCCCGGATAACAGTTTTTCAGGTGTTTTCACCTATATACCCATCATGTTTACTTGTGTGCTTCACCGCAGTATGTCCACTAGGAATTTTCAATCTCAAAACGCTGAGAGTAGCGAGCAAAAATAGTGCCAATGGGGTGACATAACCCCACTACATGACCTATTCTGATGAATTAGTCCACCTGACATTCTGTAAAATTATAGCAAAAACAGTGGTCATGAAAGGTGCCCCCTGGATTAACTAATTTTGTTGACCTGAGTTTTAGTGTTTAAGATATTTTAGTGCTCGCTACCCCCCTGTTAGATTAGCAAATAATGTTTACCCTTCTGAATTAAATTACATTAGATTTCGTATGCTTATTATGCTGTTAGATTGAGAAATGGATTGTTATAATGTTTGGAAGATGCTTGTTGTGAAGACATTACAACTCGCCCCAAACTTTTAACCGGGTCATTTTATTCTATTGAAAACCATGCAGGGGGTGGATCGTTGTTCGTTGGTCGTATGGATCGATGAATCTTGGAATCTTGTTTTGACTAACTCTTTAATTCACTTGTGGAGCTTGGTTGCGTTAAACTCCAGAGAAGAACTTCCATCAGCTGGCTGAACTCTTGGTTGAAAAAGAGTAAATGTATGCCGAGCTGGCTGAGCGAAATGTGTGTAAATTTTGGGTTGTCGGCTGTTAAGTTCTGTTTTTTGTACCTCCACTCGCTGGTTTCACCTACAAATATTTTCCTATGTTGTTCCGAGTCTGTTCTATCAAATGGGCATCTAAGCTGTTCTCTAACATATGAATTTTCTTTCCACAGGTATTCTTATTTTTCTATGGAAATTGAACGTTGTGGAGAACAAGTAATCCCAACTGAATAATTAATATAGCAATCTCACTCTTAAGTTGACAAACTCGATGTCCTCATATTTCTATTGTAGTGTCTATTTTTTTTCTTCCATGGGTATTAATGGTTATCTGCTTCAGCAGGTTAGGGCTTAATAACTGCTCATTTTATTTCTGTTCCCTGTTTGGCTAATTAAATGTTATGTTGAGAAGAGTCTAGAGTTATCAAAGGTTTGCGTTGATTCCTTCTCCAGAAAATGTGTGTGCTCTTTAAAAGGCATTCCATGAGCTTTGATGATTGATGGATTTTGCTGATCAAATGCACGATTGCTAGGATATTTCCTTTTGAATTTTCTTAGTACTACCATGTCATAATAATTCATTCTGTAGAATCTGATGGATTATGGTGACCAAGGAATTCCATAATGACACTCCACCTCAATAATTCCTTGAGGGCAAGACATTCCAGATCTTGAAGAATAAGAAGTATTTAGAAGACATGACGGTGTTAGCCAGTCAAGAGGATATAATGTGATATAAAAATCATATGTCCATTTTTTGTAGCTTCTCTTCTCGTCCTGACATAGGAAATGTAAAAAAAATGATATTACAAATATTTATGTCCCACCCCGAACAATTATGAGTCAATTTTTTTAACTTTTATCAAATGTATCTTCTATCAATATTGTCTGCACATTTGCTGGCCATGTTATCACGCACCTTATTATATGCACTTCTTCAAACCATAAGGATATGAAAACCCTATTATGGCATACTACGGCATTGGTTTGCAGTGACCATTTACTTAACCTTTTCGACTATTGTTTACATGGGTCAAAAACCGGTGTCTGGGGTTCGAGTAGGTTACCTGATGGCTGCATCAAGTTGTTCGGCCATTGTTAAGGTTAGGACTGTCTGGTGAGTCACTTCGGACTCTACCGCATCTCTACGCGGGACTTGACGAAAATAGCCTCACGTGATATTAATGCACCTACAGGCTAAAGCTAGCAATAGATAGGTTAGCCTTTCTTTCGGTTGGGTACTGAAATTTTGGAGTATGCCCTTATATGGAGGATCGGGAGCGGGAGAGCGGCGATCCGGGTTGCACCTAGGGTAGGTGTTTCTATCATACGGTTCACGAGAAAAGAATCTTTGCAACACAGAATCTCATCGCCGTACCATATCAGTTGACCAGGATCCATGCGCTTTCAGAGCACGCGCAAAAGCGGCGATTAGATAATGTACCGTGTGGCAACTGGTAACTGGCCATTCGTCAGAGTTGAAAATTTGCTCAATCACGAGGGCTCACACTCACAGAATCATATGGCTGAGTAGAGTATCTCGAGGGAACAGAAGCTATATTTGTGATGGCGCGATTGAAAAAATAGATCTGCACCCAGCGGTCCAACACAAAATGACCGGTCTATCCACGGAAAGACAAATATGGCCCAAATTAGTGTCGCAAATGTGTATGCGCAAACACCTCGCAAACACATGGTGTGTATGCGCCCTGTCTACACTGGTGTCTGGTAACGAGCACGAGGCCGCATCGCTTTGGCCGCGTCACTTCGGGGCGCATCGCTTCCGCAAGCTTTCGCCATCAATGACGCCTCATCTTTACAGGCAACGGCAGGGGCACACACCTTCGTGTCCCGCGCCCATAAAAGAGCATTGGTAACGTTCTGCCATCGCTCACACCTCCCTAGCCACGCTTGCACCCAAACACACCGACAGCACAGCGCGCCGCCACCACGCCATGGGCAAGAAGAGGAACGACCACGAAGCAAGACCGTTGCAGCCGGCAGAGGATAAACTCCGGATGAGGGTTCCCCTTCGTTCCTCCATCATCCGGGTGTTATTAGAGAATTGGATGTCGTACAACGACTAGTGCGACATGCACCTGCTTGGAGGGTGGTGCCTCAGCAAGTCGGAGGTGCCCATCCCGCCGGTGCCACATTCTGGCCCGCATCGGGACGTAGAGATCGGGCCTTGGTGCGCTATCCTCCCGCCAGACCTCTGCCAAGACCCTGAATTCGTCATCGACTCCCTCATGTGGGACAACAACCACCACCGACACGTAGTGCTTGACAAGCGATGAAAGGCGGGGTTCCTCAGTGACAAGGACTTCAACTTTGGCCCACCACCTCGGGGGAAGTTGACGCGGCAGCCACGTACTCTGCCACCTCCCTCGCCTCCACTGCGGGACGACTCAAAGGACATCGTCGCCAACGTCTTCCACGCGATCTAGATGTCGCATCAGGAGGGCAGGCAGATCGACCTACCGAAGGAGCAGACCGAGGACGGGGTAACGAGGCTCGGCATCCTCATATCGGAGATGTTGCAGCCGCCGCCACTGCTGATTATGCCGTCGACATCACCCCGCCATGCCTGTTGTAGGATCAGACCTTCAACCTATCGCTGCAGAACTCGGTGCCGCCTCTGCTCGTGGGCACTAGCAGCCTCAATGTATATTAGTCAATGCTAGAACAAGACAAATCTTGATATTTTCTTAATATAAATATTTATTGGTCGAGATCTCTATAGTACAAACACAGATGATTTGCAATTCTTGATTTAAAAAAAAGAACTACGTAGTCACATAATGTACGACCAAAATATGGGATGATCCAGAGGATCAATTGTCACGCAGCCCTCAAGAAAATAAAAAAGAATCACCCACATGGTACATTGTTGCATCTCGTATAGGTGACAAGTAAAGACAAGAGCTTTTTAAGAAGTGCACCGTTGAAACTCTTTTAGCGCTCCTCATACCTCCTGGTGTGATGTCGTCGTCTTGTCGATTTGACCTTGTATAGTCTATGCCGGTCAAACCTGTCACCGTGTGGGCCTGGCGTGGCAATCTTCCAGCAGCACTAGACGGAGGACGATTTCGACCGCGCCCCATATCGAAATCTTAATTAATCTAATGCTCTATATCCAATACAGCAGACGCACAAGCCGATTACCATTTCAGATGGATTGCATTAGATTGTTCGTATGCTTATTATTATGATATACTTTTGAACATGAGATGTTCTGTGAAGTGAATAAATTTTAGCTCAAATATAACCGTGTTATTTTTGGCCATTTGAAAAAAAACATGCAGGGGCTGATCGCTGCTCATTCGTCGTATTGGTCGATGAACCTTGGAATCCTGTTTTAACTAGGTTCTTGATTCACTTGTGGAGCTTGGTTGATTTACACTCCATAGATGGTCTCCCGTCGGTGTGAATAGGAGTCTCCCATTGATCAAGCATACATAGCGCTTTGGACTGAGAAAAACAACCTCCAGATCGCACTTTAGCAAAAGGAGAGACAAAACACACATAAAGTAAAAATGCCAAAACAAATTTACGCAATTGAATCATTCTAAGATAGCTTGAATACTAAAAATGGCTATGCGGTCCTTATCACGCCAGCCATACCGTACGCTAGGTCGATCGTAAAGTACTTGAGATATCCTATATGGTTTTTGTGGCCAAAATAGTCCTTAACCCACTAGTAAACTAAAACACACGCATATTACCTTGTTGCAACGCGAAGAGGAGACGAGACACACACAAAAAACTTATGAATTACACTTTCACACGGCTGTGGCGACGATTCGACTATGTATAGAGGATGTGGTTCATCACCTAAAGCTATGTGGTCCTTCTAAAAGTAGACACATGGTGCAATAATCTTATCTGTAAGGTCCTTGTCGTACCCCATGTGCATCGCTCTCTGACAAGTTCGTGTTCGCATACTTCTAAACCTAGCTCGTACCACTATGGTTATCATAAAGTCCTTCTTAAATCCTCCGGTCATCGGTTTTGAGTCATCGGTGGATTATGCTTGCATACATTAATTTCATACTAGAGGAATCGAGCATGAAATTATCATTTATTCATATTGAAGAAAAAAATAACAATCGAAACCCTCGGGGCACCTGGATACCTCCGGGTGTGACATAGCCGTGTCGATGTCTCGGCTCCGTATAAAGGATGTGGTGCTTAAGAATTTATCCACATGATACATTGTGATTTACCATAATGTCCTTGACGTACCCTTTGTGCATCTGTTTTGGTTGTATGACAAATTTGTGTTTGCATACATTAATTTCATACAAATAATTGCTAGAACCGTTATTAGTTTTAGACCTAGCTCGTACTGCTATGGGTTATCATAAAAGTCCTTATGATATACACCGATAACCGGTTTTGAGTCATCTAAGGATTATGCTTGCATACATCAATTTCATAGCAGAGAACTCCACCATGAAAATATCCTTTATTATTACTGTAAGAAATAATAACAAACGAATATAAGGTCCGTCACCTAATAAAATACACACATACTTTGCTCCTACATCAATGAGGAATACATTTGATTAACATAATTAAGGTCCTTATCGAACCCCATGGAGCCACATGGATACCTACCCTCACCATAGTACAATTTGGTATCCTCTATGTAGTGATGCTACATGTGGTTCTTATTAGAATATCCATATGGTACACATCATACTACAATTAAGAGTGATACCTGTGATATCATACACACGCAAAAGAAACAATGCGGTTAGGCAAGTCCAGCATGAAATTTTCCTTGTTCTTAGTGTAAGAACAAATAACAATTGAAACCCTTGGGGCACCCGGATACCTTCGGGTGTCGACAATTCATTTATGTATAAAGGATGCAGTTCCTCACCGACTACTATATGGTCCTTAGTGAGCCATACATATCGTACGCTAGGTTTATCATAAAGTACTTGTCATATCCTTTATGATATTTGTGGCCAAAATACCTTTAACCCTCTAGGAAATTAAAACACCCGCATAGAACCTTGTCGCAAATCAAGAAGGTGACAAGTCACACACAAAAGTCTTACGCTTTCACTCACTTTTTAGCCTAGCTCGTACCGATATAGGTTTTTGAGACATCGATGGATTATGCTTGAATACATCTATTTCATGGTAGGCAAGTCGAGCATGAAAATTTCCTTTCTTCTTAGTGTAAGAAAAAAAATTACAAACAAATCCCTTCGGGCACCCGGTTACCTTCAAGTGCGACGTAGCCATGTCGACAGTTCGTGGCTTGTATAAAGGATGTGGTTCCTCACCAAATGCTATGCGGTCCTTAGCGCGCCATCCATACAGTACGCTAGGTTTATCACAAGGTACTTGAGATATATTCTATTGTATTTGTGGCCAAAAATTTCATAACCCTCTAGAAAATTAAAACACCCGCATAAGACCTTGACGCAACTCGAAAAGATGACAAGTCACACAAAAAAGGCTTACCAATTACGCTTTCACTCACTCTTTAGCCTAGCTCGTAACGATATGGTTTATCATAAAGTGCTTATGATATCCTCCGACCACCGGTTTTGAGTATTCGATGGATTATGCTTGTATACATTTATTTCATGGTAGGAAATTCCAGTGTGAAATTTTCCTTTATTCTTGGTGTAAGAAAAAATAACAATCAAATCCCTTCGGGCACACGGATACCTTCAGGTGTGACGTAGCCATGTCGATAGTACGTGTATGCATAAATGATGCGGTTTCTCACCAAATGCTATGCGGTCCTTAGTGTGACATCCATAATGTACGCTAGGTTTATCATAAAGTACTTGATGTATCCTCTATGGTATTTATGGACAAAAAGTCCTTAACCCTCTAGGAAATTAAAACACCTGCATAGACCCTTGTCGCAACTCAACGAGGTGACAACTCACAGAAAAAAGTCTTACGAATTAGGCTTTCACAAACTTTTTAGCCTAGCTCGTACCGACATGGGTTATCATAAAGTCCTTATGATATCCTTCGACCACCGGTTTCGAGTCATCGATGGACTATGCTTGTATACATTTATTTCATGGTATGCATGTCCAGCATGATATTTTCCTTTATTCTTAGTGTAAGGAAAAAATAAAAATCGAATCCCTCAGGGCACCCGGATACCTTTGGTGCCATGTAGCCGTGTCCGGATACCCAAATACCTTCGAGTGATACCTGTGATATCATACGCGCGCAAAAGAAACAATGCGGTTAGGCAAGTCTAGCATGAAATTTTCCTTTGTTCTTAGTGTAAGAACAAATAACAATTGAATCCCTTCGGGCACCCGGATACCTTCGGGTGCGACGTAGTCATGTCGTCAGTTTGTGGCTTGTATAAAGGATGTGGTTCCTCACCAAATGATATGCGGTCCTTAGCACGCCATCCATATCGTACGCTAGGTTTATCACAAGGTACTTGAGATATCTTCTATGGTATTTGTGGCCAAAAATTTCTTAACCCTCTAGGAAATTAAAACACCCGCATAGAACCTTGACGCAACTCGAAAAGGTGACAAGTCACACAAAAAAAAAATCTTACCAGTTACGCTTTCACTCACTCTTTAGCCTACCTCGTACCGATATGGTTTATCATAAAGTGCTTATGATATCCTCCGACCATCGGTTTTGAGTATTCGATGGATTATGCTTGTATACATTTATTCCATGGTAGGAAATTTCAGCATGAAATTTTCCTTTATTCTTGGTGTAAGAAAAAATAACAATCAAATCCCTTCGGGCACACGGATACCTTCAGGTGCGACGTAGCTGTGTCGATAGTACGTGTATGCATAAATGATGCGGTTTCTCACCAAATGCTATGCCTATGCGGTCCTCAGCATGCCATCCATAACGTACGTTAGGTGTATCATAAAGTACTTGATGTATCCTTTATGGTATTTGTGTCCAAAAAGTCCTTAACCCTCTAGGAAATTAAAACACCCGCATGGACCCTTGTCGCAACTAAACAAGGTGACAAGTCACAAAAAAAGTCTTACGAATTAGGCTTTCACCAACTTTTTAGCCTAGCTCGTACCGACATGGGTTATCATAAAGTCCTTATGATATCCTCCGACCACCGGTTTCGAGTCATCGATGGACTACGTTTGTATACATTTATTTCATGGTATGCATGTCCAGAATGAAATTTTCCTTTATTCTTAGTGTAAGGAAAAATAAAAATCGAATCCCTCGGGGCACCCGAATAACTTCGCGTGCCATGTAGCCGTGTCCGGATACCAAGATACCTCGAGTGATACATGTGATATCATACACGCGCAAAAGAATCAATGTGGTTAGGCAAGTCCAACATGGAATTTTCCTTTGTTCTTAGTGTAAGAACAAATAACAAACGAATCCCTTGGCGCACCCGGCTACCTTTGGGTGTCGAAAATTCTTTTATGTATAAAGGATGCGGTTCCTCACCGACTGCTATGCGGTCCTTAGCGAGCCATCCATATCGTATGCTAGGTTTATCATAAAGTACTTGAGATATCCTCTATAGTATTTGTGGCCAAAAAGTCTTTAACCCTGTTGGAAATTAAAAAACCCGCATAGAACCTTGTCGCAACTAAAAAAGGTGACAAGTCACACAAAAATTTCTTACGAATTACGCATTCACTTACTTTTTAGACTAGCCCGTACCAACATGGGTTTTTGAAACATCGATGGATTATGCTTTTATACATCTATTTCATGTTAGGCAAATCCAGCATGAAAATTTCCTTCTTAGTTTAAGAGAAAATTACAAATGAATCCCTTGGGGCACCCGGATATCTTCGGGTGCAACGTAACCATGTCGACAGTTCGTGGCTTGGATAAAGGATGTGGTTCCTCACCAAATGATATGCGGCCGTTAGCGCGCCATCCATATCGTACGCTAGGTTTATCACAAGGTACTTGATGTATCCTCTATGGTATTTGTGGCCAAAAAGTCCTTAACCCCTACAAAATTAAAACACCCGCATAGAACCTTGACGCAACTCGAAAAGGTGACAAGTCACACGAAAAAGTCTTATGAATTACGCTTTCACTCACTCTTTACCCTAGTTCATACCGATATGGTTTATATATCATAAATTCCTTATGATATCCTCCGACCACCGGTTTTGAGTCTTCGATGGATTATGCTTGTATACATTTATTCCATGGTAGGAAATTCCAGCTTGAAATTTTCCTTTATTCTTCGTGTAAGAAAAAATAACAATTGAATCCCTTGGGGTACACGGACACCTTCATGTGCGACGTAGCCGTGTCGACGTATGCATAAATGATGTGGTCCTTGTCAGCCTGAGCGGTCCTTCGCGAGGTAGACATACAGTACATGGTTCAACGTCTTATGGTCCTATGTCATAAGTATATGTATTGGATAAACTCCGACGAATGTTGATGTTCTCTAGAGTACAAACACATACAATAAGTATTTATTTCTTTCTTGTATTTATTATCAACAAATTTATATTGCTTTCTTGATTTTAAAAAATGTACACATGGATTACTTTCTTTCTTTTCTTATCAACAAATTCTCATGTCTCCCGTAAGACACAATATCAACATGATACACGGTCCTCCCAGATATTTATATGAGGTACATGGGTTATCTTATATAGTCCTAATAATGATGCCACATGTACAAGCAATGATCGATAATATCAATTGGTTTGCATGCGGCCCTCAAGGAAAAACTACAATAAACATCCACATAGTACATTATTGCATCTCATAGAAGAAACAAGTCAAAACAAAGAAAATCATAAGAATTACACAATTGCATCTCTTTTTGCCCTTCTCATAGCTCCGAGTGTGATGCCGTCGTCATATGGTGTGACCATGTATAGCCCATGCGGTCCTCAACAAAATCCCTAACTAGTACACATCGTAGTACCATCTAGTCCTTTATGTATCCTCTATGAATTTGATGTATCGGACAATATATATATTACTCAAGACCCATACTAGTTGGATTACACAATTGGATGTATTGAAGTCCTCATATCCACATTGGGTAAGCATTGTCGCCTCTTGCTGGAGAGGGTTCAGTGCCATTTCCGCCTCGTGGATAACCTTGTCAGTCCCCATATCTACATGAGGTGAGCATTGTCGCTTCCTAATCGATGAGATTCAGTGGCATTGCCGCCACATTGATAACCTTGTCAGCCTGAGCGGTCCTTCTAAAGGTTTACATATAGTACATGGTTCAACGTCTTATGGTCCTATGTTGTAAGTATGTGTATTGGATAAACTCCGACGAATGTTGATCACTGACACTATAAGTTTCATAGACAAGGTTGACCACAACTAAGGCCGGAGACAGGGTAGGGATGGTGTATTCCTGGGAGGGGGTGAGAGGTGACCCAATGCGCGCTGGAGTGGAAAAGGATGAGCTTGTTCCGCACATGAAGGGGAGTAGTCGATGCCAGAGACAAAGGGGAGGAGTTGGTGCTGAAGATAAATGGGATAGGTTCTATCAAAGATTTGTATACACACGCACAATTTGTGAAGCTGATCTAGGGCATAGTCACCCGTTTCCAAAAATTGTTTGTGTTATTTGAATGAATAGTTTATGATCAATTAATCGAAGGTACGATGATATGATATGTATATAATTTAGTTTGAGTTCCGCGGACACCATAATGATGACTCAGTCACATCTCTATTTTGGTAACACATGTATGTGACAAATTTCCTTAACCGTTTAGATTGTTAATATGTCCACTCGAAGAGAAGCTCTAGTTGATAGGTATTTCGACATGACAAATCATGTTACATTTCTTAGGACCCAAACAAACAGTATTGGTTCAAAAAAGGGTGACTTCAACATTCAGTTTTTCATTGTTGATTAATACAACAACATCAAATTTTGGGCAAATCTTGTATGTCAATGTCTATAGGGCATCCAAGAAAAAATACAATTGTCCGGAGCATGCGGTCCTTTAAAAATCTCTCATATGGTACATTGTTGCGTCTTGTAGAGTCGTCATTATCATGGAGTGCTTGCACTATTTTCACACACACAAAACAAAAATTGAGAAGGTTTTATCTATTTTTACGCAGTTGCATGCTTCTCTATTTTTAGGGACCCTAATATAGCCATGTAGTCCTAAAAAACAATCCATATCATCCTCTAGGTTTTATCATGAAGTCCTTATGATATCCTTTGTGCATCGGTTGTGTTTAAGCGATAGATTGTGTTCGGCTACATTAAATTCATACCAGTCAAGGCCAGAGTGAGCTAAAACTTAATGCTTCACTACTAGGAAAAGGCCTAGCCGTAAGACTACCAGCAGTGGCGCACCATGGCTGCCGTGCGCCACTACTACTTAGCAGTGGCGCACCACGAAACGGTGGGCCACTGTTACTAAAGTAGTAGTGGCGCACCCGATCTAGGTGCGCCATAACTAAGTGCGACAGGAGGCCAGCTCCTCCCCCCTAGTAGTGGCGCACGTCTTCGTGGTGCGCCACTGCTAGTTTCTTACCTATGGCGCACGTTGTGGTGGTGCGCCACCGCTAGGAGGTGTCCAGAGCCCCTTTAGAGGTGATAGGCTTAGCAATGGCGCACCGCAGGGGTGCGCCACTGCTAAATAGCTTACCTATGGCGCATGGCTTGGAGGTGCGCCACCGCTAGGAGGTGGCAGAGCCCTTTAGCGATGAGAGGCTTAAGGTGGCGCATTGCATTGGTGCGCCACTGCTACATAGCTTACCTATGGCGCATGGCGTGAGGTGCGCCACAGCTAGGAGGTGGCCAGGACCCCTTTAGTGATAAGAGGCTTAGTAGTGGCGCACCAGCCAGCAGTGCGCCATTGCTATGTCACACTAGCAGGGGCGCACGACTAGGTGGTGCGCCACGCAACCTGGACCATTTCCTGCTTTTCACCCACCACTCACATGTGCCACCCACTTTCCCCAAACACTCTTCCACCACCACCTCCCACCAAATCTGGATCTGGTCGTGTTGCCCCTCCTTCCCTCCTCATTTTCACCTCTTCATTCACCAAAATTAAGTTGGTAAACTTAATTTTCTTCATAGGTAAGTAATGGTGAAGCTCTCTTAGCTCAATACCCTACTCAATCTCAACTTTTTACCTCATCCAACACTCTAGGTCTCGCCGTATCGGTAACTTTGTTGGTTTTATGCTTTGTGTGTGACCGGTTCCGATCGTCTTGCACACACACGTGTGTGTGCACATATGTTATGTGAAGCTCATGTGTTGTGCATGCGCGAAAAGCGTCTCACGTGCATGTGTGTTGTATGCGAAGCCTCCACACATGTGTTGTATATGCAAAGCCTCCACACATGTGTTGCATGCATGTTTTTGTTTGCAGGGATTTGAAATGCGATGGAGTTGCCAATATTTGCCGAAATGTTGATTCATTTCCGTTTCGGCGAATAGTGGGCATACTACGCATATACATATGTCCTATTTTTAGGGAAGGTCATGCCAAAATTTTCTTTTGGTATGCTAAGATATCCATTTTCTCTATACCCGCAGGCGACCATGGTCCGCATGATGAGCGAAGGCGTTGTGGCTAGGTTTTTGAAAGCTGCGACGGCCGAGATGATTAGAAATAACCAAAAGGAGATAAGATGTCCGTGTCGAAGATGCAAGCTGACGAGCCTTATGGACCCTAAAGCCGATATGGTACGGGACCACCTTCTCGTGCGTGGTTTCATGGATGGCTATCGGTGGGAAGGCGACGAAGATGATTATGAATTTGTCCATGGGATTTCAACAAGAAATAAGGAAGGTGGTGAGCACCATGTAGAAGTTCCCGGACATGATCAGGATGTAGAAGATCAAGATGGAGGACCCGATGATGAAGATCAAGATGGAGGACCCGATGATCAAGATGGAGGACCCGATGATGAAGATCATGAAGATGAAGACGATGGACCATCGTCGATGGACTGGGTGCAGGACCCTTATCTTCAAGAGCTGCTTCTCAAGCAGACGAGTAACGCAAGGGATGCCGCCCGAGAGAAAGCCAAGATGGATCAACTGGAGGTAGACGCGGTTACTCCATTGTATGAAGGATGCAGGCCGGAGGATACCCGCCTGAAAGTAACGCTCATGGCTCTGCAGATGAAGGTAAAGCACAAAATGACCGACACATCCTTCAACGACAACATGTCATTCTGGCACGAACGTCTTCCCAAAGGTAACACGTGTCCGACTAGTATCGAGGAGGCCAAGAAAATCGTGTGTCCTCTGGATTTACCGCATGTGAAATATCATGTGTGCTTGAACGATTGCATCATTTATCGGAACGAGCACGCGGAGTGTACCATATGTCCGGAGTGCGGCGTCAGTCGGTACAAGAAGGGGAAGAAAGCTCCTCGGAAGGTGGTGTGGTACTTTCCGATCACTCCTCGTCTGCAGCGGTATTTCGCGGATCCTAAGCAAGCAAAGCTAATGCGCTGGCACGCGGAGATGAGGAAGGGAGAAGATGACGTTGATGATCCGAAGAAAAAGAAAAAGGACAGGATGTTGAGACACCCTTCGGATGCTAGCTGGAATGCGTTGAACCTCGAGTACCCAGAATTTGGGGACGATCCTAGGAACATAAGGCTGGGCGCGAGCACCGATGGAGTCAATCCGTTTGGCAGCCAGAGCAGCACGCATAGCACATGGCCCGTGTTTGTGTGGATGTACAACCTCCCCCCGGTTGTGCATGAAGAGGAAGTACATTCAAATGAGTATGCTAATTGAAGGGCCGAAACAACCAGGGAACGACATCAATCTGTATATGGGGCTTCTGAAAGAGGAGCTAGCCACGCTATGGGACGCGCCTGCCAATACGTGGGACGCCGCCGCGGAAGAATATTTCCCTATGAGAGCCGCGCTGCTCACGACGGTGCACGACTTTCTCGGTTACGGATATGTCGCGGGGCAGGTGGTCCACGGATTCAATGCATGCGTCAGGTGCATGGATGACACAACGTACCGCCAGCTAGATAGAGATCCGGGGTCCTCGAAACGGTGTTCATGGGACATCGAAGGTGGCTTCGCGACGAAGACCCATGGAGGAAACGCAAGGATCTGTTCGATGGTCAAGACGAACCCCGAAGACGGCCACGTACGAGAAGCGGCGAGCAAATAGACGAGCTATTGAAAAATTGGAAAGAGTGCCCACCGGGAAGAAGCGAAAGGCGCCGGAGCCGCTGCTCAAGGTATGGAAGACGAGGTCTGTTTTCTGGACTTGCCGTACTGGAAGATCTTACGTGTGCCTCACAGCCTTGATGTCATGCACATCACGAAGAACGTGCGAGAGTCTGCTTGGTACCCTCCTCAACATGCCAGAGAGGACCAAAGATGGGCCGAAAGCAAGGTACGACTTGCTATCAATTGGGATCAGGGAGGAGCTTCACGCGGGACGCCCTAATGATGATGATGATGATGATGATAATGACGATGATGAGGCGGAGGACACGCAAAGTCGTCGCAAGGGCAAAAAGGCCAAGAAGATCGAATATTACTGCCCCCGCGTGCTTCACTCTAAGTCGAAGGAGATCGAGCAGTTTTTCGACTGTCTCCTAGGAGTAAAACTTCCCTACGGGTACGCGGGGAAGATAAGCAGTACCTAGACAAAGCGAAGCAGAGGTTCAGCGGGATGAAGTCTCACGACTGTCACGTGCTGATGACGCAAATACTTCCGGTTGCAATCCGTGGGATCATGGACGCGCACGTCCGTGGAACGCTTTTGGCCTATGCAACTTTTTCGACGTCATCTCTCGGAAGTCTGGCGTGAGGCAACTTAGAAGGCTACAGGAAGAGATCGTGGTGATACTGTGCGAGCTTGAGATGTACTTCCCGCTTTTCGACGTTATGGTGCATCTGCTGGTACATATCGTGGAGGATATCATCCAATTGGGGCCGACGTTCCTAGCATGATGCCGTTCGAAAGGATGAATGGTGTCATCAAAGGGTACGTTCGCAACAGGGCACGTCCAGACGAAAGCATAGCCAAGGGCTTTCTCCTTCTGCACGAGTTATCTAGAAATCGAGAACCCCGTTGGCATCTCGGGAAGCTCGCTGGATGGGGTCACCGCGACGGTAGCCGCGAAATGCATGTCGACTTCAAGGGTCGAATCGCCGACTTTGAAAGAGCAAACCTAGTCGCGCTACAACACATAGACGTGGTCGATCCTTGGGTGGTAGAGCACAAAACCTTCATCGCAAAGACGTACAGTGATCAGGGCCAACAGAGGACGGACGGAGATATAATCAAAGAGCACAACTCAACCTTCACGCGGTGGTTCAAGGACAAGATGCTGACGTACCCATGTGATTTATTGATTTGGGAAGATTTACGAGATGTTAATTAAATTATCACAAACTGGCATGTTACTGCCCATGTGAACTACTTATCACGGAGTAGGAGTAATCGCAAATTATTTGTCCCGGTGGAATGGAGCATCTTAATGTTAGTCCTATTAGTGCTTTCGTTGTCTGCTATTAGAAAACACTGATGTAAACCCGCAGACCTTAGGTCATGTACATGAACAATTTATGCTATGTACACGAACTGCTGCTGCTAGCTGCTGCTATGTGCTTGCTGCTATGTGCTAGGTGCAGTTTTTAATTTCTGCCAACATAGTAGCAACTGTAGCTCTTTTATTTTCAGAGTTCAAAGCTTACTGACTTTTTATTTTAAACATTTGCAAGGCTGAGAAGGAGGTCATGGCTGAGACTTGAGCAGCAGCTGGAGAAGCAGCTTGGAGCAGCAGCTTGGAGTAGACAGGAGGTTAACTCTGGCGGCAGCAGCTTGGAGCAGCAGCTGGAGAAGCACGCCGCGCCGCGCCGCCCTCGACCGCTGAAGGCGCCGCAGAGGACCGCCGCCGCACTTGCAGACAGGTAGCCTCCGATGCCCCTCCTCCTCTAGGCTGCTGCTAGAAAGTGTTCCTCTATGGATGCTGACAGCCATTTTATATGTCAAAAGATATCTGGTTACACACTGTTGCTAGCTGCATTTTGGTTGCGGTGGCTTTGCTGCTGCTTGTGGCTGCTGTTGGCTGGTTGCATGGGCTGCTTGGAATATTCAGTAGAATCATTTAGATGAAAATAATGAAGAACTCCACTGGTAATTAAGCTGCGCATATTTTATTGATCATTTTCTTACCATATTGTCATTCTTTCACAGCCCTAACCGTCGCTGCCGCATCTTCCTCGACCCGGGGCAACACCTCACCTCTCGGCGACTACACGCGACTCACGGTGAGCATGCTACTAGCTGCTAGCTGTTGCTGCTTGCTGTTGATGCATGTTGCTAGCTGCTGCTGCTTGCTTGCTGTTGATGCATGCTGCTAGCTAGTGCTGCTTGCTGGCTGCTGCTGCTTGCTCTGGTGCTCAGCTGCTTGCTGCTTGCTGCATGCTGTTGTGCAAGTGCCATGGTGCTCAGCTGGTGTATATGAGGAACAATTGTACATGTGCCATGGTGCTCAGCTGGTGTATATGGTGTCATTTTCTTGTGCAGGGATCGACAGAGTTGCCCATTATCGCCGAAATGTTGATTCATTTCCGTTTCGGCGAAAATGGGGCACTCATATGTCCATAAATTAGCATAGGTCATGCCCAATTTTTCCGTGAAATCTTGCGCTAACTTTATGCATTTTTTCCTACTTAGTTCGAACATGGCCAACAACGAAGAGGCCGGCGGCAGCGGTAGCAAGCCATTCTGGATGCTAACCGATGAAATGGAGGTGATGGAGTCACAACCTCGCCGCGACGACGGCGAGGATGATGGCACCGATCCAGAGTACCGAGCGGATGATGCCGCCGAGGATGACACCACGGATGGTGCTGCCGAGGATGACACCACGGATGGTGCCGCCGAGGATGACACCGGCGCACCGAAGAAACTACGGAGGGAGCGTCGCCCGAATGTGCTCGCACCGTGAAGGGCATTCACCGAAGTGAACGATAGTGGGCATCCAACGGCGCCCCCTAATTTAGTCAAAGGGTACTCTGCCCAACTCGGGTGCATCCTCCGAGCACGGTCTCGATCAACACCGAGAACCTCGGGCATCCTGACCGAGCGAATTTGCGCACCCTCCTCTTCAAGAAGCTGCACGAACGATACGAGTTCTCGGACTGCTCAGAAAAGCGTCTCATGCGGAACAAAGTGCACAATGCCGCCCTCACGAAGATGAGCACCGCCCTCGCTAGTTGGAGGAACCGAGTGAAGAAAATGATTAATAGTGGTGCGAGTTACGACAAGATCAAGGAGTCAAATCCCTCGATCACCGAGCAAGACTACGCTGATTTCAAGATCAAGTGCGAGAGCGAGTCAACGTCGGATTCTAGTCAGTGGGGGAAGGACATGCGAAAACTGAACTTAGGCACCCACAAACTAGGTCCTGGCGGTTTTAGGGTGGCGCAACCGAAATGGGACGCCGCGGATGAGGAGCGTGTGAAGAACGGCCTCGAGCCCCTCTTCTCGCAATACAAAAACAAGCAAACCAGGAACTTTCTCCTGGCCCGGTACCGTATTGACCCGAAAACAAAGGAGCTCACCACCACTCCGGAGGTGAAGGATTTTGAGGCTCTTCTGGTAAGGAATGCACCCGCTTAATTAGCTCCATTATGGTTGCATTCTTATTGATGAATCCAAATTTCTAAATGGTTCATGCATGTTCCTCCCGTAGGCTAAGGAGATCGCTGCGGAAAGTGAAAAGGAAGCTAGTAGCGGCGCGGGGTCCACGAGCTCCTCGCAGTGTGCCCCTTGGGATAACCCTTTAAATAGGGCGTTGAATGCCCACAAGAAGAGGGATCCATTGAGTAAGCCGACGTCGGTCGTGTGGTCGGCGAAGGATGCTCTATGAAATGGTCGAATACTATAAGTCGGGGAAAAAGGAGAAAAAGGCCACCATCGATGAGAAGGAGGTCGCACATCTCAAGGCACAAGTTGCGCAGATCCCGACATTGGTCGAGGAGCAAGTGCGGCAACAAGTGCAACAAATCGTGGAGACCCAACAGAGGACGCAACGACAGCAAGTGGAGGACCAAGTGGGCACGACGCTTAGCTCCATCATCCCTACCTTGGTTGCCGGTCTTGACGAGTGGTATAGGGGAGGAAAAAGGGGCCTCCCCGGTTCCCACGGCAGCAACTCCCACGTGGAGCCATCGGTGAGTCCGCAGCGGCAACAATGGTGTCTCCGGCGGCGCCAACCTTGGTGGCTCGGCGGCGCCAACCTTGGTGTCTCCCGCGGCGCCAACGTTGGTGTCTCCCGCGGCGCCATTACTTCAGCTCAATGCACCCGTCGCTGCGGACGCCGCCGGCACCGCGCCAACAAGCGGCCACTCCATCAGTTGCACGCCCACCGCCGGCGGTGCCTCGACCTTAGCCGAGCTGGACGCCATCACGGTAACCAACCCTCGGCCAATGACTTCCATATTCTTGCCTTTGACTAGCTAGCCATCCCTAACGCCCTACATGTTTTCAGAGCTCCGCCGTCGACGTCCCATGCACTCTCCTGCACTTTGTGAACGGCGAGTTGATCGATGTTGCCAAGGCCACCATCGTTCAACCGAGCAACCGCCAGTTCCACGGTAGACCCATGCAACCCGACGTGTATAGGATTCAACTGGTTCGGGTGCTTAGCGGCTACGACGACGTGGTACCTCCCTTTCAACCCCATGGTGCCGACGAAGATGAGGTCCTTACCCTCCAGCATTGCTTCAATTGGTCCATGGTTTGGCCAAAGAGCCAGATTCGTTTGGGGGGGCACCACCCCACAGACAACACCCCAGCCCTGCCGGCGCCAAGCCATGGCAAGACCACCCCAACGGTGCCGCCATCAGCTGATGAGGACATGCAGATGGCACAGGATGAGGACATGCAGATGGCACAGGATCCGAACGATGGTCCGTACGAGGACAGTACGTTTGCCAACCTTGACTGCAACTTCGATTTTGGGGTGGACTACGATCTCAGTAGCCAACCCTCTCAAGCTGCCGCCGAGGGGAAAACCTATTGCAACAAGCGGCGCCTATTCAGTTCTCAGGAGACGCCTCCAGCTGCCGACTTCACCGAGACTCAGCCGATAGCCGAGGTGAGAAGTGTTATCAGTCCTAACACACTGAAGAAGGCTTGCGCAGAGGAGAATGCAGTCCCAGAATACGAAGGGACGGAAAGAAAGAAGAAGGACGACAAGTCTGCCAGCCAGCCGGCACCTATCCGTGCTCAGGACGGGCCACCGTGCCCAAGAATATCGAGGCGAGGGTGCATGTGTGAGCGGATGCTAATTAAAAGATTGTACGATGCTGCACCCGGTCCTATGCGATCTCTGGTTGACGGTATTCAGTTTATGGAGGAGCGGCGTATCAGGGAGAGAGATAATGGATACCCGGTGTATATTGCCAAGGTGCCCTCGGGCCATGGCTTTGTCGATAGTGGCTTCGCGGAGAAGATCTTCCTGCGGTATGATGACATCTTCGCCATGCTGAACAGTTATCCGCTGCACTACACCTTCATTCGCCTATACTCGCTCAGCAAGGCGATGCGGATCATTAGACACAACATCCCGGACATCGCGATAGCCGACCCCTTCTACATGCGTGCCGTCCACTTGGCCACCGCCGGAGACCGGGCAGTCGCGAGTGGATACCTCAAAGACTTCTTTCTAGCGCACCAGAAGAAGTGTAACATCCTCCTGCCTGTATTTCCCGAGTAAGTCACCCCCTCACCGTACCGGTCTTAACTCGTGATTTATTTAGATTTCAGTCGTCATGTTCTTAAACATTATGTCTTCTACGCAGAGACAAAACCTGCACACTCATCTCCATAACCCCGAAACATTCCATGGCCACATACCTCGATGCGGACGGTAAGTCAACCACGGACTACACGAATGTCAAGGCCGTACTTGATGATGCTCTCAATGGCTACGTCAAAGCGAAAGGCAACATGCAGAGGCCAAATATTAGGTACGGGAAGCATGTGTTCAAGCACCAAACAAAGTTTCCCTGCGTCAAGAAGCCGCCTTCTAGTAACAAGGATGCCTACTACGCCCTCTATCACATGGATAAGTTCATACGGGACCAGCAGCAGCTTACGCTACCTGAGCATCTCAGAGACTGGGCCAACAAATTGGCGCGGGTCCCCGACGACGGCATCAAGCAAGACTTCTTCCGCATCCAAGTAGAGTTTTGTGAAATCATCCATCAAGATGTCATTAGAAGCGCGGGGGAGTTCTACGCCGGCCATCAGCCGTCAAACAGTGACATAGACACGATGCTCCAAATGCAGGGTGACGACTACCGCTCATGGATGTGCTTGAAGAAAGGCGCGGTTTTATCCACGCTCCGAGTGGAAAGTCTTGATGTGCGAGCCTAGTTATGTAGTTGTGTGAACTAAAGACGTGATTGCATGTGTTGTAATAAACTTTATCCAGCACTTTACTTGCTATTAATTACTAGTTCGGCTATGTTTGTGAACTTATATATATGGCTCTGTCGTTTTCCGCACTTGATTTGGTCGTTAATTTTGTTTGCATATGCCGATGATTAGAATGGTTGGTCATCCGTACACTTGGGGATGGCGTGAGCGAGCCTGGTGTGATGGCACAAATATCCATGTCTTGTGCATCCTACCTGGCCTCGCTAACGCCATCCCTAAATGTTAATATTTTGACCGACAAAGTATGAGGCATTCCATTTAGTTCATACTAGCTACTTATCTTCTTATTTGAGTTGGCACTTCTTAATTGCATTGGCCGATGATTAGAATGGTTGGTCACTTGTACACTCCGGGGTGTCGCTAGTGAGCCTGGTGTGATGGCACAAATATCAATCTCTTGTGCATCCTACCTGGCCTCGCTAACGCCATCCCGGGATGTTCATATTTGTTTCGACCGACAAAGTATGAGGCCCTTGTCATTCTTCCATTTGCTTTCGCACCATTGGCCGATGATTAGAATGTTTGGTCACCTATACGCCGCAATATACTTTGTAGACGGGCCCCCCTTTCCGGCCGCCGTTCGTTGAATGAGTCCTGACGAGACAACAACGCCGACATACGGCGCAGAACCACGCCCCAGCCGTCTCTTGTGGCCGTGTCTAATGGGCTCTGCGCTTTTCTCCATGGCCGGACCACGATTGACTCACCGGGAAATACGATAATCGCCATCACCACTATCGTCGAGTCCACAGTGTAGAGTACTGCGATGCCGCGCCGTCCGTGAACGAGTCTTGATGCAAAGACCGTGCCGGCTCGGGCAGGCCGGCACGGTCTTTGCATCAAAGACTCGTTCACCGCACGGCAAAGAAAAGTGGCATCCGCAAACGCTATGCTCTGTGGAGTCTGCGATAGTGTTGATGGCGATTATCATTCCCCCGGTGAGCCCACTCGTGGTCCGGCCATGCAAGAGCGCAGGAGACGCGCCGAAGGGACGCGGCTGGGTCTGCCGTGGTTCTGCGCCGGAGGCAGATCAGCGTTGTTGTGTCGTTAAGGACCCGTTCACGGAACGGCGGCCGGGGAAAGGGAGCCCTTCTGCAAAGTATACTGCGGTATACTGCAACTATGGTTTCTGACCATAGTATTTGTGTTGACCAATAATGTATGAGGCCCTTGTCATTCTTCCATTTGCTTTGGTATCTCAAAATGCCGATGATTAGAATGTTCGGTCAATCATACACTCGGGTGTCGCTAGTGAGCCTGGTGTGATGGCACAAATATCAATCTCTTGTGCATCCTACCTGGCCTCACTAACGCCATCCCGGGATGTTCATATTTGTTTCGACCGACAAAGTATGAGGCCCTTGTCATTCTTCCATTTGCTTTGGTATCTCAAAATGCCGATGATTAGAATGTTTGGTCACCTATACACTTGGGGGGGTCAGTGAACCTGGTGCAATGACACAAGTATCAATCTCTTGTGCATCCTACTTGGTTTCACTGACCCCTTCCCTAAATGTTGATATTTGTTCCGACCAACAATGTATGAGGCATGCCTTTTAGTTCATACTACTTGGATCGTTTTTGAGTTTGCTCTTATTCGTTGCAAACATCTATGAGCGTGCACTAATGTTTCTTTGGCTTGTTCATATATGTGCAGATATGACGTGGTATGTCGTGTACAAGGGCAAGGTTCCCGAGTCTACAACGACTGGGAGGAGTGTCGGAGACAGGTTCACCGTTTTAGCGGTAGCAGCTACAAAGGGTACACCACTAGAGCGGAGGCGAAGACAGATACGCACGCTATCTGGCGGGAGAGAGGACGGAGCGGAGGAGGAACCGGATGAAGACCACTTTCATCGGGACGGTGATAGTAGTGACTCTAGCTCTCTTCTATGTGATGCTAGTTTAGATGATCGACCTTGTGTAACCGCCACTAGCTCATTTGTGACTTGTAACACCGTAACTTGCATTGTAACCTCGTAACTTCTCTAATGTCAATTCTTGTGAATCATGTGGGGCTAATGTGAAGAACTATGTATGGATCAGTTGTGCTGTTGTTTATATGTGTTATATATCCTGTATTGTGCTATTGTATTGTGATATACAACCTGTACCTGCCAGCATATACCAAAAAAAATTGAAATAGTAGCAGTGGCGCACTAGAGGCCCATCGGTGGCGCACGTCCACTAAGTAGCGTGGCGCACTGCCCTGGATCCAGTGGCGCACTGCCCGTGATCCCTCCGAGACGGCAGGCGCACCAGGAACCTCGAAGGGCGCACGTCTGGAGACAGCAGGGCGCACGTCCACACGCAGCAGTGGCGCACCACCTCGCTGAAAGTGGCGCACGCAAAACGTTAGCATGGCGCACCACATCTAGACAGTGGTGGCGCACGCCTCGACCAACAGGGCGCACCACTTTGGAGTAATAGTGGCGCACTGGACATGTCAATGGCGCACCACGCGCGCCACTTAGGGTAGTTGTGGCGCACCACTAGTGCGCCACTACTAAAACTTAGCAGTGGCGTGATAGTAGTGGCGCACCAGCAGTGCGCCACTGAAGGGGAAGAGTGGTGCGCCACTAAAGAGCTTTTTTCTAGTAGTGCTTTCTTAATATAAGAAATAATACACACTTGAATCTGAAAAAATCTCAAGAATAACATAGTTACATCCCTTCACTATCTTGTGGAACCCTAATCTAGCCATGCAGTCCTCAACAAACTAGCCATGACGTACTCTAGGTTTTATCATAAAGTCCTTACGATAGTCATCTATGCATTGACTTAACTCATGTATGATAGATTGAGTTTGCATACAAATTTATACTAGTCACGGTCATACTAATATAAATTGTCTCCCTATGCTACTATGTAATGAGTATGGTCAAAACTTACCTACACCACACCTAACGGTGGGGGAGGGGGTTACATGTTGCTCACCGACACTATAAGTTTCATAGACAAGGGTGACCACCACTAATGCCGGAGACAGGGTAGGGATGGTGTATTCCTGGGAGGGGGTGACCCAATGGTGGAGCGAAAAAGGATGAGCTGGTGCCGCACACGAAGGGGAGTAGTCGATGCCAGAGACAAAGGGGAGGAGTTGGTGCTGAAGATATACCGGAGAGGTGCTACCAAAGATTTGTATACACACGCGCAGTTTGTGAAGCTGAACTGGGGCATAGTCACCCGTTTCCGAAAATTATTTGTATTATTTGAATGAATAGTTTATGATCAATTACTCGAAAGTACGATGATAAGATATATATAGTTTAGTTTGAGTTCCGCGGACACCATAATGATGACTCACTAACATCTCTATTTTAATAACACATGTATGTGACTAATTTCCTTAACCGTTTAGATTGTTAATATGTCCACTCGAAGAGAAGATCTAGTTGATAGGTATTTCGACATGACAAATCATGTTACATTTCTTAGGACCCAAACAAACAGTGTTGGTTCAAAAAAGGGTGACTTCAACATTCAGTTTTTCATTGTTGATTAATACAACAACATCAAATTTTGGGTAAAGCTTGTATACCAATGTCTATAGGGCATCCAAGACAAAATACAATTCGTCGGAGCATGCGGTCCTTTAAAAATCTCTCACATGGTACATTGTTGCGTATTGTAGAGTCCTCATTATCATGGAGTGTTTGCTCTATTTTCACACACACACGAAAAATAAATTGAGAAAGTTTTATCTATTTTTACGCAGTTGCATGCTTCTCTATTTTTACAGACCTTAATATAGCCATGCGGTCCTAAAAAAATCTATCCATATCGTCCTCGAGGTTTTATCGTGAAGTCCTTATGATATCCTTTGTGCATCGGTTGTGTTTAAGCGATAGATTGTGTTCGGCTACATTAAATTCGTACTAGTCAAGGCCAGACTAAGCTAAAACTTAATGCTTTTTTTAATGTAAGAAATAATACACAATTGAATTTGAAAAAATCTCAAGAAAAACGTAGTTACATCCCTTCTCTATCTTGTGGAACCCTAATCTAGCCATGCGGTCCTAAACAAACTATTCATGACGTACTCTAGGTTTTATCATAAAGTCCTTACGATGTCATCTATGCATTGACTTAACTCATGTATGATAGATTGAGTTTGCATATAATTTTATACTAGTCACGGCCAGGCTAATATAAATTGTCTTCATGCGCTACTAAGTAATGAGTATGGTCAAAACCAACCTACACCTTACCTAATGGTGGGGGAGGGGTTACATGTTGCTCATCGTCAGTATAAGTTTCATAGACAAGGGTGACCACCACTAATGCCGGAGACAGGGTAGGGATGGTGTATTCCTGGGAGGGGGTGTGCTGGAGCGGAAAAGGATGAGCTGGTACCACACATGAAGGGGAGTAGTCGATGCCAAACTGAGCTAAAACTTAATGCTTTCTTAATGTAAGAAATAATACACAATTGAATCTGAAAAATCTCAAGAATTACGCAGTTACATCCCTTCTCTATCTTGTGGAACCCTAATCTAGCCATGCGGTTTGCCACTGACAAGAGGCTAGAACGATTTGCCACTGCGTATGAGGTGACTGCAATATGGGTCGAGGGCACGATCGTATGACTGGCTCATATCCGCTAAGCTCCTGGACAAGAATAAGTACCCGATGCGATGCCCCATGGTCATGAATCATACGATCCTTAACATGTATGGTGTCATCTCATGGACTATATTGTCCCTCAGCCATCACCGACATTGGTTTGCTTGATTCAACCATCATTTCATATCGAAAGCATTACTAACTCCGCTCTTAAGTATAAGACCAATTTTTTGAGTCGACTTTTAATTAGTAATTGGGTCAATTAAATATGAGTTGCATGTCACTCAAAACTATATCATCGGAATCACATTTCAATGAACTTTCCAATGATATATTTTTGAATGACATATAACTTATATTTAGTTGACTAACTCATTAGTTAAAATTTGACACGAAAATGATGTGGCCTTGTATTCATGGATGGTGGGGGTATCTACTAATACACATATTGATTAGAACAGTATTTCATTTTATTTAAACATTCATGCATTTACATCAACACAACATCCACCGAAGCATGGAGTCGCGAAGCTCCAAATATTCCATATTTTGAAATACCTTTTCCGTTGACTACTTGAACTTGCGGAGTTTAATAATATTATGAAAATATTATGCAGCCGAATAAGTCTTCATTTGTTGTCTTCACGTCGTAAGTATTACAGTACAAAACTTGTTTCTCAAAGGCGCTTCACAATTATTCCATAACAGACCATTTTCATAACTTGTAAAGTACTTATGAATTGTCTCCATGTGCTACTACTAAGTAAGCACTTAGTTTTTAGAGCTGATTCCAAAGTATTTCATAACGGACCATTCTCCATCATATAGAGTCCTTCTAAATTGGTGAGAAGTACATTATAAAGTCCTCGTGATTATACTGTAAAGTTCACACAGTGTGTTTGTGAAGTACTTCAAATTTATAGAATTCGTACACTGAGCTGTTGACATCTACGTTCTAAAGTCTTTGCATCTATACTGTAAAGTTATGCAATATATTTGCAAAATTATTTAAAAGCTCTCGAAGGCCTTCAAATTGGTTCCACAAAATGCGATAGAGAAATCACCACATCAAATGGCATCGAGAAAGACCAATTGGTTCATCAAATGGATACAACACAAAAAATAAATCTAGATGCATCGAGTTTTATCATCAGCTTTTATCATCTGTAGATCTTTGCAAGAATTACCAAGTAATAATACATGTGTAATGAGAAAAAAATATCCTCCGACTTATAACAGCAACAACACATCACTTTGGAGCAGAATATTTAGAAACTACACTCTAATGGTGAGTTACATATAACAACATAGATATAGGTGTAATGAGCACACCTAATGGAATAACTTAATATGTAGGCTAATCATCCACGGGTGTTGCAGCAAACTCATGTCCTAACTACCATAAACGACAATCCATCACACAACAATCCGAAGCACTAACTAATTAGACCTGCAACAACAGAGTGCTAACTTGTTTAGAAAGTTCTACAACTGGAAGTGGCAAAGCTGTTCAATAGTTTAAATTTCTACTACTGAAATCCTCCGGCAGCCAGAAAATATGTGAGGACGACGATGGTGGCCGCCATGTAAAACCGAGACGAAGACCGGAGGCTGTGAAATAATGTGGGCCCAGATCGAAAAATAAAGGAAAATGTAGAACCCAGATCCATGGGAGTCTCCAGTCGCCACCGCCCAAGATGCAGCTCCAGCACAATCCTCGCGGTGACGCACCAGGGTAAGCGCAGCCACACTGAGAATGGATTTTCCGGTCCCATCGGTGGCTAATGGCTTCCAAGGCAGTTTTCCGAGTCCGTCGACGAGGCACGCGGCGTTGCACCGGATGCCGGTCCAGCGGCAATGCAGCGAGGCTTTTGTGTGTGGGTCGATGTTCTTATGCGATGGCCACTGCATCTTCTCTCCACATGACAGTGACATACTGTGATTGTGATCCTTCCGAAACACATGAATAAACCACCCATGGTCGTCGGTTCTTCTCAGCCTGATCATGGCTTTGCATCCACATGCCGATGACTTTGTTTTATCGTGCCTCGGTGACCCCTGTCATTGATTATGTATATAGCTCAGCAAACATGTTATGGGAGTTTGAATTACCACTGAGCACAAGGTATTCTACACTAAGTGCGCTAGCCTATCGAACAGTTAAACTACTTGAATTCCTAGTCATGGAACGAGTGTTAACAGGACATACCGCGCATCCACACAGGAATTCCTGCATCGTCAAGCTCCCCTGTTTGTTCCTTCTGGACGCCCCATATTTGATGCCGAAGCCAACCTCCCAGGAGTACAGGTTGAAGAAGTCGAATGCCTCTGGTAAACAATCAAACTCCATACCCGGTTCAGGTACTACAATCTCATCTGAGTTCCTATTTCCAAACTTTCTGAGTTTTAATTCAAGAGTGCTCTTCCTCCCATTCTTTGCTGTTCGGAAATCAGGGATTTCTCCGAATCGTGGCCTGTCAAACACAGGTAGATCACATCACATAATTATAAATTGACCGTATGGTGCATCATACTAACCAGTGACTGATGAACAAAAAAAAAGCACGCCCCTGTATAAAATGGAGCTACTGCACTACTTTCGAATCGCTTACTTAAGAACGACAAGAATCAGTAAACGAACCTCTTCACCCAGGTATCAGGTTCCTTAGGCGAAACGGGTGGACTAGTTGTTGCAGCATCCAGGGGGTCATCCTCATCTGCTGATTCATATGGCCTGCTTTTTGCAATGATGTGCACTAGTTAAACTCGTGGCAAAGGCCACATGAACATTGCAACTAAAAATAAAACCTAGAGACCAAAAAACTGCCATATAAGTTTGGCACATGGATGCAGGATTCTCCCCACAAAGCAATATGAAACGGACCTCTTGTGGGCAGGATGTGTGGACTGTGACGGAGTGGCATACTTAGACGTCGAGATTTCCTCTTCAGAACTGTGCCCGCTGCGGGTAAAAAAGAGCTTAAATAGATATTAGTGCATGGACATACAGCACTAATTCAAAAATAACTCCCTGACACCCATCACACTCATATGTATTATTTGAAAAAATCTGCTAAGTAGGCATCTGATGCATGTGTTTGGACTCCTACATCCCAATGAATATGCTGATATTTAACCACATCATCCGTTGTACTTGTCCTAATGTACCACAAACGAATCCTAATGCACGCCCTTTCTGCTAGAATTCAGTATATTCTATAGTCCTTAAGGCATACATCTGATCTGCCTCTGGCAGCTGGTCAACTCACAATTTGCAATGACATTTACTGATTCATAATTTAGTGACACTAGAAAGTGCATACAAAGGTCTGGTAAAAGGTCCTGTATCATGTAAATTTATTCATACTTCGGTAATTCAAACAAGGCATGTGGCTGGACTCCTACAGCCCATTGAATTATGCTGGTACTGCACACATTCATGTATTCTACCTGTCGAATTGTGCAACAAGTAGAGGCTTTTGCACATCCTTTATGTTAAAATTCAATATATTCTACTACCCTTGTAACAGACATCTGGCCTACATATGGAAGCATTTCAAGACACATAAATGCAAAAACAGACACTGATTATTACTTGAGTGGTCCTGAACAATAAATATGGTGATCTGGGTAGGGTCCTAAATCATTCAAAATGCTTCACACTCATGAAATGCAGTGATGGCCTGACCGCAAGGTGTACTACTGTACTGTCACCTGACAGATTGATTTCCGAACATCCTAAACAGGTTAAGACTGTAAGTGGTATGATTTAACTAACACGAGCGGGTCACGGTTTATCCATAAAGAGCTTGAATTTGGTCGGAAACGTACGCCTATCTAGGCATCTGTGGCTGTCAAATTCGGACGATAAATGTCGTCGAAATAAAATATCCGTGGGCAACACCGGCAAAAAACAATCGCAAAAAAAGCATCCTACTATACGCATCTGTGGTTCCCCGAACCCAGCAATGGCGGCGACTCGGCGAGATCTGAACCCTAATTCGTCCGCACCACCACCGTGAAATCCGCCGCTACTACGGGATATCCTAGACTCGAGGCTCCGGCTTCCGCTGCTGCGCTCGTCCTCCGTGAGGATTGCATCCCGTCGATCTATCCTCGGCCAATCTAGACCTGGGACTCCCATGCTTGAGCCAGAGAAACGCAATCGAAATCAGACCAAAGCCGGCGACGGAATCGGTGCCGAAAAGGAAATACAGGGCTCCAGATCTCACCTTAAGAGGAGCTGAGTGAATCCATGTTCGCCGCCGTGGACCTGCATCTCCGGCAGCGACGGGATCACGGTGGAGGCGGAGTTTCTCTCGCGTGTTCACCAGTCGCCCGACCAGATTGGGATTCAAATTTGAAGTGGTCTTACCTTGGGTTGGTATATGACAGTACACGTGTGCGGGGTCCATCGTATATCGTACATGGGATCCCCTCCGTATCGTATCTCTCAAACCTCGTATTGGCAGAAATGCACGGTCAACCTTTGCAGGGAGTGGGCCCGCATCGTGAATCTTAAAGCGTCGCGGACGGCTGCTGATATCAAACACGCCCGAGATCAGCTTTGCATCAGCATTTTCGAGTCCAAACCCTAGAGAGAGGTCCCAATATGACGGCAGGGATCCCGAGATGCTTTCCGGACCGTAGGATACAAATCAGAGCGTGGAGATGAGGTTCCCGAGTGGAGTGAGCCAACAAAACTAGGGAAGGGCACAACCGGACAAGAAAAGGAAAAAGATGTTGATTGGAGAAGGGGTTTGATCCCGATGAAAAAGTAGAGTGGAGAGGTCAGAGAAGGCTTGGTGCACTGCCTTCGATACAGCTTTGTTGCGGTGGTAGTGGGATCATTTTGTGGCGCCTTCCAACTACCCATTTCTACCTGACCGCGGTTAGGGTTTTGTTTTTTTTCTTTTGGAGAGGGGAGGGAGAACCACAGTTACTGTAAACTTAACCCTGGTAAGCAACTGCTTGGAACGCCAGCTGTTTGATCGTTGAACCCTAAGAGCATCTCCACCCGCGCGCCCCATAGCAACCGCGATAGCATTTTGAGGGCCGGCGTGGTTTTTGGGCTCGCACCAGTGCGCCCCAAACGGCGCCGGCTATTTTTCGAGCCCAATAGAATCGTCGGCATCCCCGTGCCGACCCCTTCGCGTATGGCGCGAATCGGGCGCGTCGGCACCTCGCGGCACGTCAAAAAACGAGCGTGGGCTCCGCCTGGCAGCTCGACACACCGATTTCCCCACCTCCTACCCACGCCCGAGCCGACTCCCACCCCTCTAGATCGCCACCGTCGCCGTCGCCGCCGCGCCCCTGCTTGCAATAGACACAGCTGCCTGTCTAGGAACCACCATCCATCGACACGGCCGCCACCCCCTCGACCAGCGGCTGCTGTTTCACCCGGAACAGAGCTCGCCGCCACCGCGACACAACCGCCCCGCCCGCAAGGTGTTCGTCCATTTGCCGCGATGGACAGTGACGACGAGATGATGGTGCAGCTGTTCACGGAGGAGCAGAACTCTGAGGCTGTCCGGCGGCAACAGCAACAGCTGATTCTGACGAGCATGTTGCGCGTTCGCCAGCCTTTGTTCCTCGTGCCTCGGCGCGACGGCTCAAAGCCAGGCAAGAGGAGGAACATCAACCGACATCATCAAGCCGGCGCAATGTTGCTTGACGCCGACTACTTCAACGACGACGCGACTCATTCACCAAAGGAATTTCGGCGCCGGTTTAGGATGAACATGGCGCTTTTCTTGAAGATTGTCTACGGCGTCAGGGAGTACGACAACTACTTCATGGCGAAGCAAGATTGCACAGGTTTGTGGGGCTTCACCTCAATTCAGAAATGCACTGCTGCAATGCGCTGTTTTGCATACGAAGCTCCTCCAAATACAGCCAATGACTACCTACGGATGGCAAAGTCGACATGTACAGAGACTCTCTACAAGTTTTGCCGAGCCGGCATAGCGGTGTTTGCTAAATACTATTTGAGAGCACCAAGCAGATGATACAGCTCGGATCCTGCAAAAAAGTACAACAAGATGGTTTCCTGGGATGCTCGGAGGCATTGACTGTATGCATTGGGGCTGGAAGAATTGCCCTTTTGCTTGGAAGTGGATCTACAAGGGGCATAGTGGTGAATGCAGTGTCATTTTTAAGGCGGTGGCAGACCATGACCTTTGGATTTGGCTTTTTTTTTTTTTGGCATGGCAGGAACAAACAATGGTATCAACGTGTTGTAACGCTCTCCGGTGTTTGCCAGGGTAGCTGAGGGACAAGCTCCTGCCGTGAACTTTGAGATAAACGGACACACATACAACAAGGAGTATTGTCTAGCTGATGGTATCTGCCCGACGTATACTACATTTGTGAAGACAATTCCCTCTCCAACAAAGGAGATGGAAGCCTATTTTGCAATATGCCAGGAAGCAGCACGCAAGGATGTTGAGCGTGCTTTTGGGTACTTCAGCAGCGTTTCGCCATTGTCAGGTACCCTGCTCTCACTTGGTCTGAGTCTCAGATGTGGGATGTGATGAACGCTTGTGTGATCATGCAAAACATGATCATTGAGAGCGAGCGCGACGAACCTGTGCAGGATGATCAACCATTTGATTATCAAGGGTCACTTGCTGAGGTAGAGCATGTACCCCAAGAATTTGCTGTTTTTCTTCATATGCATAATGAAATTCGAGATGCATGTGTCCATGCACAACTTAAGCCGGATCTAGCTGCGCATTTGTGGGCGAGGAGACGAGCCGCCAACAATGCATGATTTTATTTCTATTTCTTTGGTTGTATGAATAATTTAAGTATATTTGTTTAATTGATTGTATGAATAATTTAAGTACTATTTGTTTGATTGCATAAAAAATTTAAGT
Source organism: Lolium multiflorum (assembly GCA_030979885.1). Taxonomy (NCBI): domain Eukaryota; kingdom Viridiplantae; phylum Streptophyta; class Magnoliopsida; order Poales; family Poaceae; genus Lolium; species Lolium multiflorum. Next base: position 43,915 of record JAUUTY010000275.1, read on the forward strand.
ACTATTTGTGTGATTCTATGAATTATTGAATATAGTATGAATAAAATGTCATTGATATGTTGTTTCAAAATATTGTAAAAAGAAAAAAATTGGAGGCCGCAGTTTGGGAGGTGCCGGTGTGGGAACAACGTCCCAAACAGAGGATGCACTGCCGACGCCCCATATAGCAGTGCCGGCGACCCTGCCGGCGACTATATGGAACGCGCCGGTGAAGATGCTCTAACACATACACATCTGTTCTCTTGAGGACACCAACCAGTCATGCAGTACATGAAACCCTCTCAACTTTTATGCAACCACCATGCTGGTTTTTCGACCATTGATGTGTTTCAGTTTCTTTGGGTTTGGCTATAGTCTAGAAAACAAATTTTGCAAAGGAAAGGGAGTGATCTACACGGGGGTTTCATGTATTATACATGGATTTGGTGGAGCTTGTTCTTGTGACCAGCGACACCTCGTGTGATATTGCAACTTAAATAATCATGCTTGATGTTGACGTAGGTAGCTAATGGTTTGCCTCGAAACCATAGCAGCCACGCTAAAAATTGCAAAGACAATGAGTAGAGACGTCTAACTTGTTTTTGCAGGAGCGCATGTGATGTGGTATAGTCTTCGCCATTTCAATGAGATTGTATGAGATGCTATATGTTGTAAAGTTTTTATTTTACATGACCTCCGAGTCATGGTACGGCATGATGGTTGGAGCCATGTGATTGTCTTTTATATGACCTGCGTGTCAACTTCTTGTAATCTTCTTTTTAGCTATAGTGATAGGAATGAAGTGAAGATGATGATCACACACAGATGGACCTTGTCGTGGTACCATACGAGGAGAAGGAGTTCTTCAGCATGGAAGGGACTATACCATATCACATAAATTATGAATTGCCTGTGATGTTTATCCCTTTTTCTTGCACCCTTGTTTGATGCGTGTAGACGTGTTTATAGGGTGATCCCTCACACAAATATCTAGTTGTTAGTGTTCTCCCAATTGTTGCACCGTCTGGAATACGTGTCATTTTGAGGTACGCCATGTCACATGGGTACGACAGACTTGTCGTGTATGAGGCGGGTGCGAACGGTTCGCACAGCAAGAACAATTGGTTGTCTAGACGTTCAGGCAAGATTGTCTTGAGCTCGGAACACATCCATCGAAAGATGAACAAGAGTCATATGGAGATGTGATTGGCAAGTTGGCCTACCGATTGGAATTCCGTCATCAGTGATATTACATCAATGGCGGGCATTCACAATTCGGGTCTGGAATCACTATGAATCGATTAAGAGGGATATTGATTCCAGTGGGAGTGCATTATAAATTGTTTAATAGTGCAATTTAATCATGAACAAATGTCTAAATGAACTTGTCACTTTGTTGTAGATAATGGCACGCGTTTCATCGTTTAACTTAGGCCCGTTGATTGAGAAAGACAAGTTGACCGCAAATGGTAGCAACTACGCGGATTGGGTCCGTGGCCTGAGGATTGTCGTCGGGAATGCTAAGTAGGAATATGTTCTAGATGCACCTCTCCCAGAGGCTCCGGCGGATGATGCCCCGGATGACGTTAAGAACGTTTATGCTATGAAGGTTGATGATAGTACAACAGTTCAGTGCCTCATGTTAACTTGTATGGACCCTGAGCTTCAAAAACGTTTTGAGAACACCTCAGCTCACGATATGATCGCGCAGCTGGGGATAATGTATGAGAAACAATCTCGGGCTGAACGTTATGAGATAACGAAGGCCTTATGGGAATGCAAGATGGCTGAAGGCACGTGATCAAATTGGTTGGTTACGCTGAGAGGCTTGGCACCTTGGGTTTTCCAATCCCAAGCGCCTTGCGCACTGACGTGCTTCTTGCTTCACTCCCGCCGTCTTACAGCGGTTTTATCATGAATTACAACATGAATGGGATGGACAAGAACACGAACGAATTTAAAGCTATCCATTTAGACAAATGATCTTGATTTCCCAGTGGTTCAGTATGCGGATGATACTATTTTGATGCTCTCTGCTGAGCCTGATCAAGTTCTTGTTCTTAAAGATATTCTGTATAAATTTGGACTATCCACAGGCTTAAAAGTAATTTTCAGAAATCCTTAATTATTCGACTCAATGTGGAACCTGAGATGACATCAAGTCTTGCTGCAATTCTTGGATGCCAAATTGGTTCATTGTCATTCCCTTATCTGAGACTGCCTTTGGGTACCACAAGACCAAACATTCAGGATTTACTTCCCATAGTGAATGGGCTTGAGAGAAGACTGACTGCTACTTCGATATTTTTGTCACAGGGGGCTAGACTGCAGCTTATTTCATCAGCTTTGAGTTCCATGCCTATGCATTTCTTGCTCTCCTTGAAATTGCCACCTGGGTTGATCCTTCAGCTGGATAGAATTCTCAGACAATGTCTATGGAGAGACAAAGATCAACCAAAACCCTCCTTAGCTGCATGGGACATGGTTTGTAAGCCGGAGGAGAATGGGGGCCCTGGAATTGTGAATCTTAGGAAGGAAAATGACTCATTATTGATGAAGCATTTGCACAAGTTTTACAACAAGGCAGATACACCATGGGTACAGCTTATCTAGAATACATATTATGACAAGGTGGTGCCTCATGTGACTAGACCTTGTGGTTCATTCTGGTGGAGAGATATTATGCAGCTTGCTGGTGATTTCATGTCCTTTTCATCGGTGACACCTGGGTCTGGTGATTCCTTCTCCTTCTAGACTGATAAATGGACATTTATGGGATCAAACCAACCTTTGTCTGCTTGTTTTCCTTGCTTATTCTCTTTTCTCTTGGACAAGGATATGTCGGCTGCTGAAGTTTTTTCTGTGGAGGATTTGACTCATCTTTTTTACAGACCTCTCTCTCCCAGGCACATCAGGAAATGTGCTTGGTCCAGCAAGGTATGGTGGATCAGCCGCTCTCAATGACTCATGATGTCTGGAAGTATGATTGGGGTGATAGCTATCTACCTTCCAAACACTATGCCATGGTCCATGCTCATCTGGTTGTGCCTGATGTTTTTAAGTGGCTCTGGAAGTCCTCATGTGTGATGAAAACTAAGGTTTTTGCCTGGCTGTTGCTTAATGATCGTCTCAACACCAGAGACTTATTGATAAGGAGAAACTGGAAGGTGATAAACATTATGTGATGTGCCCTACTAGAGCATATGAGGATAGATTGCACTTACTCTTTGAGTGTAACTTCAGTCGACGTGTATGGAGCTACTTGCAAATTGACTGGTCGTGACATTCAAAGTCTTGTGGCGGCTGCAAGGAAGGATTTTGGGAAACCTTTTTCTCATGGAAGTCATGATCCTTGCCTGCTTGCATATTTGGAAATAGCGTAATGGGAAGATTTTTGAGCATCACCGACCCACTTTTGCAAAGTGGAAGTGTAATTTTGTCCATGACTTATCCTTACTTCAACATAGGATTGCAGCTAAACATAGAGATAGTCTTCTAACTTGGATTGGCAGTTTGCCATGATCTTTTTGTTTTTGTACAGTTAGGTAGGTTCTCTAATCTCTTGTAACAGTTTCTTTTGGTTATATGAGCAATAAATAACTATGGGGCTATTGCCTCACAGTCCAATTTCAAAAAAAAAGAACACGAACGAATTGTTCCCTATGCTGAAAACTGCTGAAGCTTCCATGCAGAAAGACACCAATCATGTGATGATGGTGAATAAAACCACCAGTTTCAAGAAGAAAAGGAAGGCCAAAAAGGGCAAGGACGCTGGTAAGACTGGCACCCAGGAAAAGCCAAAGGGTGGCGCTTCAAAAGAGACCGAGTGTTTCTACTGCAAGGGTAGTGGCCATTGGAAGAGAAACTGCAAGAAGTACCTGGTAGACAAGAAGTCCGGAGCGTCCGGCAAAGGTATAAGTGTTACACATGTTATAGACATTTTTCTTGCTAGTTCCAACTGTAAGTCATGGGTATTTGATACCGGATCGGTTGCTCATATTTGCAATTCGATACAGGGACTGCAGAAGGTGAGAAAACTGGCAAAGAATGAAGTGCAGATGCGCGTCGGGAATGGAGTGCAAGTCTCCGCTCAGGCCGTCAGCATCATGTCACTTAGTCTACCCTCATGATTCACCTTAGAACTTAATAATTATTATTTCGTTCCGGCATTGTGTAAAAACATTATCTCTGGATCATGCTTGTTACGCGATGGTTATTCTTGGAACTCTGAGAACAATGGTTGTTCGATTTACTTCAAGAATTTGTGTTATGGATTTGCTCCATTGGTGAATGGACTTTTCATTATGGATCTTGATTGTAGCAACGATGTCTATAACATTACGGCCAAACGTCTTAAGAAGACTGAAACGAATACCACTTACATGTGGCACTGCCGTCTTGGTCATATTGGAAAGAAGCGCATGCGGAAGCTTCATGATGATGGAGTTCTCCCGTCCTTTGATTTTGAATCATTTGACACATGTGAAGCCTGTCTGATGGGTAAAATGACTAGGACGCCGTTCAACAGTATAGTTGAACGGGCAAGTAACTTGTTGGAAATTATATGTGGTCCAATGAGTATACCAGCGCGCGGTGGATACCTCTACTTTGTGACTTTTAGTGACGACTTGAGTAGGTATGGTTATATTTACTTAATGAAGCAGAAGTCTGAAACCTTTGAAAAGTTCAAGGAATTTCAGAACGAAGTAGAGAATCATCGTGAGAAAAAGATAAAGTTTCTGCGATCAGATCATGGAGGAGAGTATCTAAGTCACGAGTTTGGTCAACATCTTAGTGAATGTGGAATAGTTTCACAACTTACGCCACCCGGAATTCCACAAAGGAATGGGGTGTCCGAGAGACGTAATCGAACCTTGTTAGACATGGTGAGATCTATGATGTCATTAACTGAATTGCGATTGTCCTTTTGGGGTTACGCACTAGAAACCGCAGCTTTCACATTAAATAGAACACCATCAGATTCTGTTGAGACGACTCCATATGATATATGGCATGGGAAGAAACCCAATGTATCGTTTCTTAAAATTTGGGGATGTGACGCATATGTAAAATGTTTACAGCCAAACAAACTAGACCCCAAATCAGATAAGTGTTACTTTGTAGGTTATCCCAAAAACTCAGTTGGGTATTCCTTCTACCACCGCACCGAAGGCAAAGTGTTTGTCGCAAAGAACGGTATATTTCTCGAGAAAGAGTTTCTCGCCAAAGAGGTGAGTGGGAGGACAGTACAACTTGATGAGATTGAAGAATCTTCGGTGGCAGCCAATAGGGTTGATGTGCCAGAAGTTGTTCTGACGATCATCCCAATAGGGTTGAAGCCCCTGCATTGGATGCAGATGCTTTAGTCAAGTCTGTATCTGAACCTCGCAGGTCTACTAGAATTCGAGAGCCACCCCAGTGGTTTTCAAATGAAGTATTCATCTTGGAAGAAGATGAACCTGCAAACTACAAAGATGCGATGGTAAGTTCTGATTCCAGCAAATGGCTAGAAGCCATGAAATCGAAGATGAAGTCCATGCATGAAAATCAAGTTTGGAACTTGGTAGATCCTCCAGAGGGTGTGAAACCAATTGAATGCAAATGGATTTTCAAGAGAAAAACAGACGCATATCGTAATGTTACTATCCACAAAGCTCGACTTGTCGCGAAAGGGTTCCGACAGGTTCAAGGAGTTGACTACGATGAGACCTTCTCGCCAGTAGCGATGCTTAAGTCCGTTCGGATATTGCTAGCAATAGCTGCCTATTTCGATTATGAAATCTGGCAGATGGATGTTAAAACAACATTTCTGAATGGGAACCTGACCGAGGACATGTATATGATATAGCCCGAGGGTTTTGTCGATCCAAATAGTGCTGGCAAGATATGCAAGCTTCAGAAGTCAATCTATGGACTGAAGCAAGCATCAAGAAGCTGGAATCTTCGCTTTGATGAGGTAGTCAAAGGGTTTGGCTTCATTCAGAATGGCGAAGAGGCTTGTGTATACAAGAAATAAAGTGGGAGCTCAAGAGCTTTTCTAATCTTATATGTGGATGACATATTGTTGATTGGGAATGATATATAATTTCTTAACACTATAAAAGAATCATTGAAAATAAGTTTTGGAATGAAAGACTTAGGCGAGGCAGCATACATATTAGGCATTAAGATCTATAGAGATAGATCAAGGCGTCTAATAGGACTGAGCGAGAGCACATACATTGACAAGGTTCTAAAGAGGTTTAGAATGGAGAATGCCAGGAAAGGATTACTCCCAATGTCACATGGCACAGTACTTAGCAAGATTCAGTGCCCGCAGTCCACTGATGAGCGAGTATAAATTACTACGATTCCTTTTTCCTCAGCGGTCGGATCTATCATGTATGCTATGATTTGTACAGGACCAGATGTTGCATTTGCTCTAAGTATTAGCAGCAGGTACCAAAGTGATCCAGGCATGGGTCACTGGACAGTTTTCAAAAATATTCTTAAGTACCTCAATAGGACTAAGGAAATGTTCCTAGTGTATGGAGGTGATGAAGAGCTCAGGGTAAAGGGTTACACTGATGCTAGCTTCATGACTGACCCAGATGACATTAAATCTCAATCGGGTTTTGTTTTCACACTGAACGGTGGCCCAGTGAGCTGGAAGAGTTCCAAGCAGAGTGATACATTTCCAACGTATCTATAATTTCTGATGTTCCATGCTTGTTTTATGACAATACCTACATGTTTTGTTCACACTTTATATCGTTTTGATGCGTTTTCCGGAACTAACCTATTGACGAGATGCCGTGCGTTCATTTTCTGCTGTTTTTGGTTTGAAATCCTAGTAAGGAAATATTCTCGGAATTGGACGAAATCAACGCCCAACATCTTAGGCACACGAAGCTTCCAGAACACCCGAGAGCCACCAGAGGGGAGGCTCAGGGGCCCCACACACTAAGGCGGCGCGGCCAGAGGGGGGGGCGCCGGCCTGTTGTGTGGGCCCCCCGTAGCCCCTCCGAGGCTCCCCTTTCGCCTATAAATCTCCCTGACCTAAAACCTCGATACGAAAAGCCACGGTACGAGAAAAGTTCCAGCCGCCGCCATCGCGAAGCCAAGATCGGGGGACAGAGTCTCTGTTCCGCACGCCGCGGGACGGGGAAGTGCCCCGGAAGGCTTCTCCATCGACACCACCGCCATCTCCATCAACGCCGCTGCTCCCATGATGACGAGGAGTTCTCCCTCGAGGCTAAGGGCTGTACCGGTAGCTATGTGGTTAATCTCTCTCTGTACTCAATACAATGATCTCATGAGCTGCTTTACATGATTGAGATCTATATGATGAGCTTTGTATCGCTACTATTTTATGTGCTACTCATGTGATGTTATTAAAGTAGTCTATTCCTCCTGCATGGTGTAAAGGTGACAGTGTGTGCATCGTGTGGTTCTTGTCGTAGATTATGATCATAATCTCTTGTAGGTTATGGAGTTAATTATCGCTATGATAGTATTGATGTGATCTATTCCCCTTTCATAGTGTAATGGTGACAGTGTGTATGCTATGTTAATACTCGGTTTATTTTGCAAAGATCTATTATGTTCTAAGGTTACTTAAATATGAATGCTGAAAGTTGTGGTGCTTGTTAACTCCGGCTTGAGGGAGCTCTTGTAGCCCTACACAACGAATGGTGTTTGTCATCCAACAAAAGAGTGTATGTAGAACAAATGAGAGAAGTTATTATTTATTATGCGATTAATGTTGAGAGTGTACACTAGGGAAAGTATGATCCCTAGGCCTTGTTTCCAATACTGCAAACACCGCTTACTGTTCTGTTGCATGTTTACTCGCTGCCATATTTTATTCAGATTGCTATTACCACTCATATACATCCATACTTGTATTTCACTATCTCTTCGCCGAACTAGTGCACCTATACATCGACAAGTGTATTAGGTGTGTTGGGGACACAAGAGACTTCTTGTATCGTGATTGCGGGGTTGCTTGAGAGGGATATCTTTGACCTCTTCCTCCCCGAGTTCGATAAACCTTGGGTGATCCACTTAAGGGAAAACTTGCTGCTGTTCTACAAACCTCTGCTCTTGGAGGCCCAACACTGTCTACAAGAATAGAAGCACCCGTAGACATCACAGAGCACTGTGGCAGACTCTACAACTGAGGCGGAATATATCGGAGCTTCGGAAGCTTCAAAGGAGGGCTTTTGGATTAAGAAGTTCATCACCGAAATTAGTGTGGTTCATAGTGCGCTGGACCTGGTGGAGCTTTATTGTATAACAGCGGCGCCGTGGCCCAGGCAAAGGAGCCAAGGTCTCACCAGAAATCCAAACATATTGAACGCCGGTATGACATTATACGTGACTTTGTCGACAAGGGATATGTGAAAGTGTGCAAGATTCACACGGATCAGAATGTGTCTGACCCTATGACGAAGCCTCTACCACGAGCAAAACATGAGTTACACCGGAATTCCATTGGTGTAAAAGAGCTTATGTAAACTAGATTATTGACTCTAGTGCAAGTGGGAAAGTGTTGTAAATATGCCCTAGAGGCAATAATAAAGTATTATTTATTTCCATGTTCATGTTTAAGGTTTATGTTTCTGTGCTATAATTGCAATGGTTCTTGAATATGAGATTGAAAGGAAAACCCATGTGCATGTGTGGAAGCCTAAACACCAAGTTAAGTCCCTAGTCTAGCCTCTAGGACTAGCTCATGTGTTGCATGATGATCATGTTTTCCTGGTCATAAGGCATTGTTAAAGTAACAAGGAAGCCGACAACAATGGGAGCACGTTGTTGGTAGAACAATGGTGTTGGATAGACCTATTTATATGATTCACTTTGAGATCACATCGTTACAACGTTAAGTGTAATCATAATCTTGTTAGCGTATACTCATGTCCTTAGACCATGAGAATATTAAGCACCCTCATACCGGACGTTTTACTTTGGGGTTGTCAAACGTTGATCATAACGGCATCTTCCAAGTACTTCGGAAAAATATGTCAGGGGACTTGATAGTTCAAGATTGTGATTTGCTCCTCTGACGATGGAGAGATACTCTCAGGGCCCACTCGGTATTACGGTATCAATCATCGTCTGGCCAGACACACGTGATACGATCACGGGGATACCGGAATACGGGAACGAGGAAAGAGAGCAGAATCGGTAACGAGGATAACGGGGTATAATGATCAAGGAGTTGAATCAAAGGGATACCATTATCTCACCTCGGATTTTGTTATGTATCGTGAAGCAAAAGTAATAGTGTATATGTGAGCAACAAGTTCTCTCGATAAGTCGTATATGTGTAGGAACTAGTATGGATGTCCAGATCCCGCTATTGGTTATTAGCCAGAAGATGTTCTGGGTCATGTCTACACATTACCGAACCTGCGGGGTCACACGCTTAAAGATCATCACTTTGTTGAGTACTAGTTTGAATGGAAGCATGAGAGATATTTACCGGAAATGTTTCGGAATATTTGAAATTGTTTCAGAGGATGAGAATGGAAATGTTCCATCATTTTTATGGGTTGCCACTTGGATTTATCCAAGTATGATTTATCCAACTAGGTGGCAGCCACATAAGCGTGACATGGTTGCATGCAAAGGTGCCCCACTTTGCCTACATGGCAAGTGAGTGGATAGTCCACATGGCATATGAGTGGGTGGCTTTTAAAGGGCATGTGAGTGGAAGGTTGAGTGGCCATCATGGGCCCTTCCCCTCCCTTGGTGTGGCTGCATAGGGAGGGAGGGTGTCCCTTGGCTCTTCTCCTCCCCTCTCCCCTTTGGCCTCCCTCTCATGCCTATATAAGGCCCTTTTGTGCAGCCCTCATGGTTGGTTTTTTCTCTCCACTTTTGGGCATAAACTCTCTCCCTCTCTCTCCCTAGTAATGTTCCAATACTAGTATCCATTAATTCTTTGTCCTGGACGGCGAAGCCCTGCTGAAGTGGTGAATCCGTACGCGTGGATACCGGCGGAGGGATCGTGCTTTCGATCCTCAAGCGGGAGTGTTTATTCTCGCGGTTGGGTAGTATACACCTAGGCTCGGGAAATTGTAGCAAACGTTCTTCACCAACAATCTACTTCCGCTACGGTGTTGGTGAGTTCCAAGATCATTCGTATCTTGCATCTTTCATAGATATTTCCTGGTGGGTTCGGTAGGACGATTTTTTTATTTTCAGCTACGTTCCCTAACACTGACAAACTAGATTTTCTTGAGAATCAAGAACTCCAGACAAGCCGGTCTTAAAGCGCACTTCAAAGCCATCCCCAAGGAGTTGCAAAACAGAGAGCAAGTTAAAATGCAAATTCGAAACCAACGCAACATCGTTGAGAACAAAACTCTCGTTAACCCGAATGGTTCCATGAGAGACCACCTTACCTTTGCTATTGTCCCCGAATGTGATGTACTCCTTGCAACTCACGGGGTCGAGGCTGGAGAACCACTTTGAGTTTCCAGTCATGTGGCGCGAACAACCGTAATCAATGAGCCATGTGTTCTCCATGCCTCCGTCCTATATCAATAGAAAGGCATGGGATGAGCAAATGGCACACCTCCGGGGTTAGTAAACTGTGAAGGATACCAGTGTTGGCTCATTTTCCCTGAAAAAGTGTTAGGAAAAACACCAATCATACCATGTCCCATTTGAGGGAAGTGATCACCACGAGGGGGAAAACGTGGTCCGCTAAAGCTGTGAGACTGAAAACCATTGCCACGAGGTTCTTGTTCCCCACAATATATGGGGTTGTTCCTCAAAGGACATGTCTCAATGTTCTTGTTCCTCACTGTCAAATAGGTTTGTTCCGCTCAACCTATGAGGTTGTTCCTTGTATGCTCCACATTTCTCATTACAAATGGTTTTGTTCCCCACAACCTTTGGGTTGTTCCCTATATATCTCTAAGTTGTTACTCATTACAAATGGTTTTGTTCCCCTCAATATATGGGGTTGTTCCTCATATGCCTCAAAGTTGTTTCTAACTGCAAATACGTTTGTTCCCTTCAACTTATGTGGTTGTTCATCATATGCTTGCAAGTTGTTCCTCACTGCCAATGCGTTTGTTCCCCTCAACCTATTATGTTGTTCCTCGTATGCCTCCAAGTTCCTCACTGCAAATGAGTTTGTTACCCTCAACCTATTATGCTTCAAAGTTGTTCCTCACTGCAAAATTGTTTGTTCCCCTCTTCCTATTTATGTTGTTCCTCATATGCTTCCAAGCTATTCCATTTACAAATTGTTTTGCTCCCCTCAACCTGTGGGGATGTTCCTCATTTTTTTTCGATAAAGGGAAAAAATGGGGATGTTCCTCATATGTCTCGAAGTTGTTCCTCCAATATATTTTTATTCGAATCAAACGTCTAGCTTTTTGACATGCTCCTCTTCACAACCTAAATATGCTTTACTAGTAGGACGTGTTTGTTTGAAAAATGGTACTGGTAACGTAAACGTAATGCATTTACACTGTCAACGCAAACAGAATGGGCAAAACTTAAAATCTGTTTGGTTACTACTGTTAATGTCAACGGAATAAGGAGCACAAAAAAATCGATCGAGGAACAAGAAGAGAATTTCCAGTCGAGGAGTAGCAAAGCACTGGCCGGCCGCACCATGTCAGGAAGGTGCACACTAGGCAACGCTTGGCAATACGCGACAGTAGTTAATGCCCGGCGCCCGCGTCCCGGTTCAGTTGTTTAGGCTAGCCATAGTGCTAAGTATTATATAGTAGTATCATGCATATGATATTTGTGTATGATACTATCTCTATAGTGGGTAGTATCATGGAGTAGTATCATAGTTATGCTATATTTATTGCTATTTGGAATCTCAATCCAAATTGATGTACTGTACAAGATTTGTTTGGCATTAACTTTTCTCGTGATATGCGTTATGATACGATATCTACCTATGATACTCTAATCTCATCCCTCCTCCTTAATTAGCTGCCACATCAGCAATTTTGTGGAACCAATATGCATGATACTAGCTAAGATACTACCACTATGGCTAGCCTCCCATACCGAAAGTTTACAGTAGTTTATATACCGAACGTTGTCCAGCATGGTACGAGCAACCTGAACAAACTTAAAAAGTCCAGCAACGCGCGAAGTTAGGGCAGCGAACGTAAATGGACCGGCGAACGAAGGGCCCAACATGCTCAATCCATTGAGCGAAGTGGAGGAGGACCCCGTCTTAGAGCGGTGTGCCGCCCGCAAGTCTCCACTGCTGGCCCGACCCGGCCCATCGGAACGCACGAGCTGCCGCTTGCACCTAGCCCGCTTGCCTCCATGTGATGTGGGCTACACCGGCCCCGGTCGAATTGCAGAACGAGAAAAAGAAGTGAACCCGGCACCGACATCACTCAGCAGATTCACGGTGATAAATCAATCTCTAGCCTGCATTATGCATTTATATTCGCGGTCGACTCACAACTACTCCCTCCGTTCGGTTTAAATCGACGCGAGTTGTGCACAGAAAATAGCTTATGCATGCGCATTCCTTGCGTCAATTAAACATGGACAGAGGTAGTAGTTCACATACTTTAATTTGGACCTACCTTGGATACGGTTCAGTAAGTGTAATCCCATTCACAGATAAACTCTGTTGCAATACGAAATCTGACTGGTCATATAAGTAGCTGCTTTGCCCATTTGACCTTGAAGCTCTTGCTCTCCCGAAGAAGAATGCAGGTTGCGACGGAGGCCGGAGCTCCATGCTATCCCTGGTTAGCATGAACACCACGGCTGATATGTCCGGCCTGTGGCCAGGGTCCTGCTGGACGCACAGCAGACCGATGTGGATGCATCGTAGCGCCTGGTTTCGAGCATACCCGTCCAGTCCCTGCAGCATCTGCGATATTGTCCCTTTGCTCCAGTGATCCCAGACCTGTCAGATCCATGGTCGATCAACATCAGTTTACTTCTTCGGAAAACGAATTGCATGCACAACGAGAAAACCAAGTGAACCCGGCCGGTACTGACATCACTCAGGAGATTCACGGTGCCGTCGTCATTAGAGCTGCAGTTGCTTCTCCTGGTCACGATCTCAAGGGCCAACACGCCCAAGCTGAAGACGTCGATCTTGGGCGAGACGTTCCCGTGCATCGCATACTCTGGCGCCATGTAGCCGCTGCAGAGGATGTGTGACACTTCAGTTAGTCAGGCCTAGAAACTCTAGTATGTGCGAGTTTGACACACACACACGATGACACGAGCTTAGCTTACAGCGTCCCAACAACTTTGGCTGTCCGACTTTGGGTGTGACCTTCCTCTAGCAGCCTTGCGAGCCCAAAGTCTGCGATTTTCGGTTCCATGTTGTCGTCCAGAAGAATGTTGTTTGCCTTCAGGTCCCGATGGATGATCCTCATGCTTGAGTCCTCATGGAGATACAATACTCCCTTGGCAATTCCAAGAATGATGTTGTACTGTTGCGCCCAGTTAAGTCCCCTGCTACCTGTTGAATATATAAGCAAATTATGATTTATCTCGAATAAAAAATTGATAAATCATGACTAAAGAAACAGCTAGTAAACATATTGACGCAAAGAGCACAAGAACTGCTATCTCTGAATTCAAAAACATATTGACGCAAGAAGTGCCATGGGGACTCCTAAAAAGGAGCAACAACAGACGGTTCATGATATGTAAAGTGAAGAGGAAACATACCGAATAGAAAGTTGTCGAGGCTCCCATTCTTGACGTACTCATAAACGAGCAGTGTGTCATTCTGATGTGGGCAAAACCCCTGTAACCTAACAAGGTTCTTGTGCTGAAGCTCTGCCAGTAATACAACCTCATTGTGTAGCTGCTGCAACCCATGCCCTGTTGTTCCTAGGAGTGTCTTGACTGCTATCACTTGCCCGTCAGACAGTATTCCCTGAAACAGATTATCTTTCAGAGAAGGCGCGCGCGATGTGCTACAATTTCCTTCCCTCATCGCCTCACTCAGATCGATTTTGCTTACCTTGTATACGGTACCAAAACCACCTTCTCCGAGCTTATTCCTCTCTGAGAAGTGTTCAGTGGCCTGTTGCAATGTCGGCAAATTAAAGATCGTGCAGTGCGCTCTCCCTATCTTCTCCAGTGCTGATGCCATATGACAAGAATTTATGTAAGGAAATGGAAAAATTCAGGCTCATAAAATTAAAGGACCGCGCGCATTGCTACTCACAGTGGTCGTTCTCTGTCGCCTTAATTCTTGGCCTGAAGCGAAAGCATAAACAAACTGAAAGAAGAAACATTAGCACGACGGAACAGGCAACGCCTGCAATGATCCCCGCTGCAGTCCTGTTCCTCCCTGCATATATCAAACATGAACTTGAAGTGGTACTACAACTTTGAAGCTCCTACATTTGGAGGAAGCTAGTCAGGATGATATTTTTTGGTGTATTTTGACAAGACGATGTTTGGACAGTAGCATGATGTTTGGAAGAAATGTTCCAATCAGAGGAGAATCTACCTGCTCCCGATTCTGGAATAGGAGGCGTGATCGTGGCCTCCGGTGCTGGTGCTGGTGCTGGCGGGGCGGCGAGCTGCAGCATCGCCCGGCCCTCGTGGAACGGCGACACGCCGTACCTCAGGGAGCACCACACCACGAAAGCGCTGGTCCACAGGGACAGGGGCCGCGCGCTCAGGTACCGCAGCTCGGTTACCCGGAAGAGCTGCCCTAGGCAGCCCTGGCACTGCGCCGGCGTTAGGTCCGGCGCGCATTGCGCGAGTCCGTAGAGCTTGGGATCCAAGTCCATCTCCCCCGTGGCGAAGTACTTCCTCGTCTCGTTGGTCCCCGCTACCGCGCGATCGACCAGGGCGGTGAAGATGGCGGTGACGGCAGCCCTGAAGTAGGCATCCGAGGCGTTGACGCTCCCCGTGGCGGTGTCAACGACAGGGCTGATCACGAGTATAGTAAGACGACGCGCCTCTGAAGCTGGAGAGAAATGAAATGGATGCACAAGAATACTACTGTAATAGAAAACCATGGAGTTCATTTCCATACGTACACCAATTCCGAGACGAGCCACTGGTCCCCTTGTAGGAAGTCGATGAACCGGGTGCCGGCGAAGCGGAGTACGCACTCGTCGCTGTAGACCGCGACGCCCTTGTCCTGCGGGCAGGCCTGCTGCGCGTCCTGGAACGCGGCCGCGACGCAGGCGGCGCAGGCGGAGGCGTTGGTGTCCCCGCGGCAGAGCGCTAGGGCGTTGGCCTGATCGGGCGCCGCGCCGACGGAGGCGGTGACGAAGCCCGACGGCGAGGCGGAGGCGTTGGCTGGGAGCGCGGCGGCGAGGAGGTCCAGGTTCGCCTGGAACGTGCCGTTGGGCGTGTAGACGGAGCCGTCGCAGGAAATCTTGAGGGTCACCGCCGCCGGCAGTGGCAGTGGCAGCAGCACGAGGGCAAGGACGACGGCGGTGGCATAGCGATAGCGGGCAGCAATCATCGCTAGCGGCAGTCCTGAGTTGCTGCTACCAACGGAGACGGAGGACGCCATTGTGGCATTATTTTAGTCAAATCACATCACGAGTGGCAAACCATGGTGGACGAGTCAAAAATGGTTGACCCACCGGACCCCATATGCATACGCAGCCAAGGATTTCGGGTACGTTTTGGGCGAATCCGCGGCCTTGCCACCAGTGCCGCCGCCTGCTTCTCTGCGTGGCCGCTCGTGCACTGGCGCACTGCCGCAGCCGGCCACGGAAGCGAGGCAGGCCACCACAATCGAACCGAACCATGCGCATGCTTGCACTTTTGCGCTTACGCCCCCAAAAGATTCAGTAACGTTTAGGCCCTGTCCGCAAAATACTTTTAGATTTACGGATTCTCTAAAAAAAAATCAGATCGTGCGCCTCTGAATCTTGTTTCCATCCTTAGGGCGTGTTTGGGACTGTTCCGCTCCAGATTCATCTTGCCAACACACCTCCAACTCCCCTAGCACCATCTCCAGAGAAAAAAAAGGGTGGATCTAGCGGCCAACTCCAAGGTTTTTCTGGAGCACCTCAAGGGGTGCTCCCGAAATTCCAGTTTCAAACTTTCTCTTACAGTTGGTGGGTAATTACCCACCGTGCCACCGGTTACACGGGATACCGGTTCACAAAACAAAACATTCTCTCCCCTCCTCATGCCGCCCCCTTCCTCGTCGTCGGCGTCGTTCTCCTCATCCTGCTGCTCGTGCTCTTCTCGCTCTCCTTCTTGCTCGCCTCCTCGCTCGCGCACGTAGCACGCTCGCTCTCCCTGCTGCTCGCCACAACCCGCCGTCACTGCCGCGCTCGCCCACGCCCCGGCCCCGCTACCCTAACTCGCGGCGGCTGCCGTGCTCGCTGCCGCCGTGTTCTTCTCCTGCCGCCGGCTCCCGCACTGGCGCTGCCGCAACCCGCAATGCCGAGGGCTCAGGAAGGCGCTCGAGTTCAACGCCCAGCTCTAGACCGAGGAGGCCGTAGCAGCTGCAGCCTGCAGGGCCGAACTGCCAAATCAGCGGCGGAGCAGATTCACGTCACGGCCACCAGCACTAGGTAAGGGTGTCGACGGAGGGCACGAGCGCGTGCCAACAAGGGCAGTCGGGCTGGATGGCGAGCCATGGGAGGACGCACTCGGAGTGGTACTTGTGCGAGCACGACAGCCGCATCACCATCTGCCGCCGCTCCCGGACCTTGTCTAGGCACACCGCGCACACATCCACCTTCGACATCGTCCTCGTCAGCTCCACGCGCCGGCCGCCGCCCGTCGACGCCTCCGAGGCGGCGGTGAGGGTCGGTGTTGCCGACGGGATCCCTCGCTAGGCCTGCTCCTCCTGCCGCTGCGGCTCTCGTCGGCCATGACGCCCGACCGTCCCTCCCGCTCTCCCATCTGCCGGCTCCACCTGCATTGTTCACAGATCGATGACAGAGTATTAGATTATTGTGGTTTGTTCATTCTGGTATTTTTGTTGCTCGTGCCACAAGTGCTTCAAGGAAACATAGCACCGCAGACCAGGTCAGGCTTCAATGCACACTGATGCATGGGTCCTACAATACAGGGGTATAATAGAAAATGCACATAAAAACATCATGTTCCTAGAGCAGGATTATGGGTTTCGTAGCATAGAAAATAAAAAATTCCTACCGCAAGAACGAACAAAGGCCAAGATCTAATCTACTAGATGTAAGCAACGAGATAGATCTAGAGTCTTACCCTCAAAGACCGAAAGTTTTTAACGAGATCAGATCTCATGGATGATGTAGTCGTTCACTTGCCGATCTCAAGATCGCGAAGAAGATCCCTCCGGTGCCACAAATGGGCAGCACCTCTGTACTCGGGCACACATACCGTTGATGATGACGACGCCCTCTCCTCGTTCCAGCGGGGTAGACGATGTGGTAGATTCTCCGAGAATCCCAGCAACACGACGGCATGGTGATGGTGGTGGAGGATAAATCCTGCAGGGCTTCGCCTAAGCCTGCACAGGAAGAGAGGGAGGAGGAGAGGTGGCGGCTAGGGTTGTGTCTTGGGTTTCCCCTAGCCATTCCCTCTCCCTCTTTATATAGGAGAGGAAACTTGGAGAAGGAGGAACAACATCACGTGAACAGTACCAACCGTGAACAGTACTTCCGTGAACAATACCGGTCGTGAATAGTTCCGAATGTGCACATGATACGTCTCCAACGTACCTATAATTTCTGACGTTCCATGCTTGTTTTATGACAATACTTACATGTTTTGCTTGCACTTTATGATGATTTCATGCGTTTTCGGAACTAACCTATTAACAAGATGCCACGGTGCCGGTTCCTGTTTTCGTTGTTTTTGGTTCCAGAAAGGCTGTTCGGAATATTCCGGAATTGGACGAAATCAACGCAAAGATCTTATTTTTCCCGGGAGCTCCAGAACACCGAAGGGGAGTCGGAGGAGAGCCGGGGGGCCCCACACCATAGGCCGCGCGGCCGGACCCCGGCCGCGCCGGCCTAGTGGGGAGGCCCCTGCCCTCTGCGCCGCCTCTTCGCCTATTTAAGCCCTTTCGACCTAAAAACGCAGTACCAATTGACGAAACTCCAGAACTCCGGGCGCCGCCACCATCGCGAAACTCCAATTCGGAGGACGAAGTCTCTGTTCCGGCACCTGCCGGGACGGGGAGTGCCCCGGAAGCCATCTCCATCGACGCCACCGCCTCCATCATGCTCCGTGAGTAGTTCCCCCATGGACTACGGGTTCTAGGCTGTAGCTAGTTGGTATACTCTCCCCCATGTACTTCAATACAATGATCTCATGAGCTGCCTTACATGATTGAGATTCATCTGATGTAATCGGTGTTGTGTTTGTTGGGATCCGATGGATTGTTACGTTATGATTGTCTATCTACAAAGTTTGTGAAGTTATTGTTGCTGCAATCTTGTTGTGTTTAATGCTTGTCACTAGGGTCCGAGTGGCATGATCTTAGATTTAAGCTCTATACTTATTGCTTAGATTGTATCTACAAGTTGTATGCACATGTCTATGTCCGGAACCAAAGGCCCCAAAGTGACAGAAATTGGGACAACTGGAGGGAAAGGCTTAGATATGAGGATCACATGTTTTCACGAGTGTTAATGCTTTGCTCCGGTGCTCTATTAAAAGGAGTGCCTTAATTGCCAGTAGTTTCCCTAGAGGCCCGGCTGCCACCGGCTGGTAGGACAAAAGATGTTGTACAAGTTTCTCATTGCAAGCACGTATGACTATATATGGGAAACATGCCTACATGATTAATAGACTTGATATTCTGTCTTAATGCTATTTCAATCCTATCAATTGCCCAACTGTAATTTGTTCACCCAACACTTGTCACTTATTGGAGAGTTGCCACTAGTGTAGATAGCTGGGAACCCCGGTCCATCTCTCATCATCATATACTCGTTCTACATGTCATTGGAAGTAGTATCAACTATTTTCTGGTGCCATTGCTCTCATATTACTATTACTGCTGCTGTGTTACTGTTACTATTGCTCTCATATTACTTGCTACTTTCACATCACCCCGTTACTAGTGCTTTTCCAGTGCGACTGAATTGACAACTCGGTTGTTAAGGCTTATAAGTATTCTTTACCTCCCCTTGTGTCGAATCAATAAATTTGGGTTTTACTTCCCTCGAAGAC
The DNA here is from genome assembly GCA_030979885.1 of Lolium multiflorum. Classification (NCBI taxonomy): domain Eukaryota; kingdom Viridiplantae; phylum Streptophyta; class Magnoliopsida; order Poales; family Poaceae; genus Lolium; species Lolium multiflorum. The sequence goes on from JAUUTY010000275.1 coordinate 62,992, forward strand.
TGTTGCGATCCCCTATACTTGTGGGTCATCAAGACTATTTTCGGCGCCGTTGCCGTGAGGCATAGCTCTACTCATAAGTTCACCTGGGAGTATACTCTACCTCTCTCTCCGCTTTTATTTTATTTTGTCTTGCTAGTTTATTTCTGTCTAGTTTATTTGTGCTTAGTTTATTTCTGTCTAGTTTTATTTTGCTTAGTTTACTTTTGTCTAGTTTATTTTTGTCTTGTTTTATTTTCCCTATATACCCGAAAATCCATAAAAATTTGAAAAACCTAAAAATTAAAAACTGTTGTTATGGGAGAACCAACAACCTACTTGGAGCTTATAGAATGTTATAATAATTATAGAGAATCAAGAACTGGTAAAATAATGAGTGCTATGATAGAAAAATTGAATACAATGGCTAGAATCTTGCTTAGACGCCATGATATAAACTGTTGCTCTCAACATGATACTAAACATCTTAAATTTCAATGTGGCTTTAGTGAGGAATTTTTAATTAAGAACTATAATCGGAATTGCTATATTCATTATGGGTTCGAAGAGGTAGAACAATTTGTCTTATTTATGGGAGCCTCCGAGATAGAATCCTTCATGGTGGAGAATTATGAAACTTGTGCTATTTGTAAGGACCTTAAAGATTATGTCTCTACTATCCTTAATTCTTGCATAGAATGCTACAGTAGGAATCCTTATATCCTTGATTATAAAGAGAGACACATTAATGCACAAGAATGCACTCACAATTTGCAGGAACCGTGGAAGAAGAAATTGATGAACCTGAAAGCTCATTGGATGAAAAAGAGGAGGAAATTGATGAACCGAAAGCTCATTGGATGAAAAAGAAGAGGAGAGTGATGAACAAAAGGAGGAAGAATGGATTAGCTACCCATGCCAACCTTCTAATGAGAGTAACTCTTCATCTCTTACACTATTTGATTGTCCTCCATGCTTACCGAAAGAGGTTGAATGTTATGTTCCTGTGGATTCTCTTGAAATATTTCCTATAAGTAAAACTTGTGAGAATAATTATGCTGCTGTTATATATGATAATCCATGCTACTTTGATAAATCTTATGATAATTCTTTGTTTGTGCCTGATGTCGAAATGCATAGTACTAAAGAATTTTGCTTGGCAAATGTTTATGATAAAGCTCTAGATGATGGTCCTATGTTACTTGACAATATTAATTGTGCTACTAATGAAAATGGGATTGGAGAAGTATTGACTTTATTTAGGAGTCCCATATCTCTTGAGATTGATCAACTACCTTGTTATATTATTAATAAAAGTAAGTTTGAAAGTTTTAATTCCACTATTCTTGAGATTGATAAAAATTATGTGTTTGGAAATCATGAAAAGTATGCTGCATGTGATAGTTATATTGTTGAGTTTGTTCATGAAGCTACTGAAAATTATTATGAGAGAGGAAAATATGGTAGTAGAAATTTTCATGGTACTAATACACCTCTCTATGTGCTGAAATTTTTGAAGCTACACTTGTTCTATCTTCCTTTGCTTGTTACTTTGCTCTTAATGAACTTGTTTATTTACAAGATTCATTTTCATAGGAAGCATGTGAGACTTAAATGTGGTTTGAATTTGCTTTTTGATGCTCTCTTTTGCTTCAAATACTATTTCTTGCGAGTGCATCATTAAAACTGCTGAGCCCATCTTGATGGCTATAAAGAAAGAACTTCTTGGGAGATAACCCATGTGTTATTTTGCTACAGTACTTTGTTTTATATTTGTGTCTTGGAAGTTGTTTACTACTGTAGCAACCTCTCCTTATCTTAGTTTTGTGTTTTGTTGTGCCAAGTGAAGCCTCTAATCGAAGGTTGATACTAGATTTGGATTTCTGCGCAGAAACAGATTTCTATCTGTCACGAATCTGGGCTTATTTCTCTGTAGGAAACTCAGAAAAATCTGCCAATTTACGTGCGTGATCCTCAGATATGTACGCAACTTTCATTAGTTTTGAGTTTTCTGATTTGAGCAACGGAAGTACCATTTTAAAATTCGTGTTTACTGGCTGTTCTGTTTTGGCAGATTCTGTCTCTGTTTTTGCATTGTCTCTTGTGGACTTTATGTGAGGCTTTCTAGACGTGGAGAGCTGTAGCTAATGTTTTATTGAGTTCTTGCAATGTGTCACTACAGGGCCAAGGTGGATTAAAGTTTTTTTGAGTACTAACCCCTCTAATGAAGTTTATGAGAAGTTTGGTGTGAAGGAAGTTTTCAAGGGTCAAGAGAGGAGGATGATATATGATCAAGAAGAGTGAAAAGTCTAAGCTTGGGGATGCCCCCGTGGTTCATCCCTGCATATTTTAAGGAGACTCAAGCGTCTAAGCTTGGGGATGCCCAAGGCATCCCCTTCTTGATCAACTTATCAGGTTTTTTCTATTGAAACTATATTTTTATTCGGTCACATCTTATGTGCTTTACTTGGAGCGTCTGTGTGTTTTTATTTTTGTTTGTGTTTGAATAAAGATGGATCCTAGCAATCCTTGTTTGGGAGAGAGACACGCTCCGCTTTTTCATATGAACACTTGTTCTTCGTTTTACTTTTAATGTTCAATGATAAAAGTTGGAAGCTACAATACTTATTGGTATTTGGTTGGAAATAGAAAATGCCTCATAATGTCTTGAATAATTTGACACTTGGCAATTGTTTTGAGCTCTCAAGTAGATCATGATTAAGTTTTTTCATGTAGTTTAAACCTATTAGTGGAGAACTACCGTAGAGCTTGTTAAAATTGGTTTGCATGATTGGTCTCTCTTAAGGTCTAGATATTTTCTGGTAAAAGTGTTTGAGCAACAAGGAAGACAGTGTAGAGTATTATAATGCTTGCAATATGTTCTTATGTAAGTTTTGTTGTACCGGTTCATACTTGTGTTTGCTTCAAATAACCTTGCTAGCCTAAGCCTTGTATCGAGAGGGAATACTTCTCATGCATCCAAAATCCTTGAGCCAACCACTATGCCATTTGTGTCCACCATACCTACCTACTACATGGTATTTCTCCGCCATTCCAAAGTAAATTGCTTGAGTGCTACCTTTAAACAATTCAAAATTTATCACCTCTGATTTGTGTCAATGTTTAATAGCTCATGAGGAAGTATGTGGTGTTTATCTTTCAATCTTGTTGGGCAACTTTCACCAATGGACTAGTGGCTTCATCCGCTTATCCAATAATTTTGCAAAAAGAGCTGGCAATGGGATTCCCAGTCCCAAATCAATTAACAAAAATAGACACTCCTCCATGGTATGTGATTGTTGGACGGCACCCGAAGGATTCGGTTAGCCATGGCTTGAGAAAGCAAAGGTGGGGAGGAGTATCATCATAATAAAACTAAAATAAAAAGGCACTCCTTCATGGTATGAGATTGTTGGCAGGCACCCGAGGATTCGGTTAGCCATGGTTTGTGAAAGAAAGGTTGGAAGGAGTTCCACACAAAAATAAAAATAAAATGGGAGCCGCTCTTTGAAGGTTTGTCTAGGGGGTTAGAGTGCCCACTACCATTCGTTGACAACAACAAACACCTCTCAAAACTTTATTTTTATACTCTCTTGATGTTTTCAAAATCAAAGCTCTAGCACAAATATAGCAATCAATGCTTCCCTCTGCGAAGGGCCATTCTTTTACTTTATGTTGAGTCAGTTTACCTACTTCCTTCCATCTTAGAAGCAAACACTTGTGTCAACTGTGCGTTGATTCTTACATACTTGCTTATTTGCATTCATCATATTACTTTGTGTTGACAATTATCCATGAGATATGCATGTTGAAAGTTGAAAGCATCCGCTGAAACTTATATCTTCCTCTGTGTTGCTTCGATGCCTTTACTTTGAATTTATTGCTTTGTGAGTTAACTCTTGTGCAAGACTTTTTGATGCTTGTCTTGAAAGTACTCTTCATGAAAAGTTTTGCTATATGTTACCTATTTGTTAGCAACTATAGATCATTGCCTTGAGTCACTTCATTCATTTCATATGCTTTGTAATAGTATGATCAAGGTTATGTAAGTAGCATGTCACTACATAAATTACTCTTTTATCGTTTACCTACTCGAGGACGAGCAGGAACTAAGCTTGGGGATGCTGATACGTCTCCAACGTACCTATAATTTCTGACGTTCCATGCTTGTTTATGACAATACTTACATGTTTTGCTTGCACTTTATGATGATTTCATGCGTTTTCCGGAACTAACCTATTAACAAGATGCCACAGTGCAGTTCCTGTTTTGTTGTTTTTGGTTCCGAAAGGCTGTTCGGGCAATATTCTCGGAATTGGACGAAATCAACGCAAAAGATCTTATTTTTCCCGGAGGCTCGAACAGAAGGGAGTCGGAGGAGAGCCGGGGGCCCCCACACCATAGGCCGCGCGGGCAGGACCCTGGCCGCGCCGGCCTAGTGGGCCCCAGCCCTCCGCGCCGCCTCTTCGCCTATTTAAGCCCTTTCGACCTAAAACGCAGTACCAATTGTGAAACTCCAGAAAGACTCCGGGGCGCCGCCACCATCGAAACTCAATTCGGGGACGAGAAGTCTGTTTCGGCACCTGCGGGACGGGAAGTGCCCCCGGAAGCCATCTCCATCGACGCCACCGCCTCCATCATGCTCCGTGAGTAGTTCCCCCATGGACTATGGGTTCTAGCTGTAGCTAGTTGGTATACTCTCCCCCATGTACTTCAATACAATGATCTCATGAGCTGCCTTACATGATTGAGATTCATCTGATGTAATCGGTGTTGTGTTTGTTGGGATCCGATGGATTGTTACGTTATGATTGTCTATCTACAAAGTTTGTGAAGTTATTATTGCTGCAATCTTGTTGTGTTTAATGCTTGTCACTAGGGTCGAGTGGCATGATCTTAGATTTAAGCTCTATACTTATTGCTTAGATTGTATCTACAAGTTGTATGCACATGTCTATGTCCGGAACCAAAGGCCCCAAAGTGACAGAAATTGGGACAACTGGAGGGAAAGGCTTAGATATGAGGATCACATGTTTTCACGGAGTGTTAATGCTTTGCTCCGGTGCTCTATTAAAAGGAGTGCCTTAATTGCCGTAGTTTCCCTAGAGGCCGGCTGCCACCGGCTGGTAGGACAAAAGATGTTGTACAAGTTTCTCATTGCGAGCACGTATGACTATATATGGGAAACATGCCTACATGATTAATAGACTTGATATTCTGTCTTAATGCTATTTCAATCCTATCAATTTCCCAACTGTAATTTGTTCACCCAACACTTGTCACTTATTGGAGAGTTGCCACTAGTGTAGATAGCTGGGAACCCCGGTCCATCTCTCATCATCATATACTCGTTCTACATGTCATTGGAAGTAGTATCAACTATTTTACGGTGCCATTGCTCTCATATTACTATTACTGCTGATGTGTTACTGTTACTACTGCTCTCATATTACTACTTTCACATCACCCCTGTTACTAGTGCTTTTCCAGTGCAGCTGAATTGACAACTCAGTTGTTAAGGCTTATAAGTATTCTTTACCTCCCCTTGTGTCGAATCAATAAATTTGGGTTTTACTTCCCTCGAAGACTGTTGCGATCCCCTATACTTGTGGGTCATCAGCACACTATTCCCCATGAACAGTACTGCCCCGAACGTGAACAGTACTTCTGTGAACAGTACCGGTCGTGAACTGATGGGGTTCGTTGCATAGAAAACAAAAAATTTCCAACCGCAAGACGAATAATACCAACAGATCTAATCTATGGAACACCCAAGATCTAATCTACAAGATCGAAGCAACGAGATGGAGATGAGACTAACCCTCAAAGATTCCAAAGCCTACGAGATTAATCTCGTTGTTGGTGTAGATGATCGTCCCGGTGCTGCAATCCGGCAGCACTTCCGTACTCGGTCGCGCGTACGGTGTCGTTGAAGCTCCTTCCTCTCCCGTTCCAGCGGGCAGCGGAGGTGTAGTAGATCTCCACGGAATCCCAGCAGCACGACGGCGTGGTGGTGGTGGTGGAGAAGAGTTGCTGCAGGGCTTCGCCTAAGCCTGCACAGCGTATGGAGGTGGAAGAGAGAGGGGGCGGCTAGGGTTGTGGATGGGGTGATACGTCTCCGACGTATCGATAATTTCTTATGTTCCATGCTACTTTATTGATGATATCTACATGTTTTATGCACACTTTATGTCATATTCGTGCATTTTGAACTAACCTATTAACAAGATGCCGAAGTGCCAGTTCTGTTTTCTGCTGTTTTTGGTTTGAAATCCTAGTAACGAAATATTCTCGGAATTGACGAAATCAACGCCCGAGTTCCTATTTTGCCGGAAGCATCCGAACACACGAGAACCGCCAGAGAGGGGGCACAGGCCCACCAAACCACGGGCGGCGCGGCCAGGGGGCCGCGCCAGCCTATGGTGTCGTCGCCCTTCGACCTTCGCGCTGCCCTTTCGCCTATATAAAGCCCCCATCGAAAACCCTTACGGAGGAAGCCACGGTACGCAAAACCTTCCAGCCGCCGCCATCGCGAAGCCAAGATCGGGGGACAGTCTCTGTTCCGGCACCTTGCCGGAGCGGGGAAGTGCCCCGGAAGGCTTCTCCATCTCCACCGCTGCCATCTCCACCGCCATCTTCATCACCGCTGCTGCTCCCATGAGGAGGGAGTAGTTCTCCATCGAGGCTCGGGGCTGTACCGGTAGCTATGTGGTTAATCTCTCTCCTATGTACTTCAATACAATGATCTCATGAGCTGCTTTACATGATTGAGATCTATATGATGAGCTTTGTATCGCTACTAGTTGTGTGCTACTCATGTGATGTTATTAAAGTAGTCTATTCCTCCTGCATGGTGTAAAGGTGCTAGTGTGTGCACCGTGTGGTTCTTGTCGTATGCTATGATCATGATCTCTTGTAGATTGTGGAGTTAATTATCATTATGATAGTATTGATGTGATCTATTCCTCCTTCATAGTGTAATGTGGACAGTGTGTGCACTATGTTAGTTCTTGGTTTATTTTGCAATGATCTATTATGCTCTAAGGTTATTTAAATATGAACATTGAATTGTGGAGCTTGTTAACTCCGGCATTGAGGGTTCGTGTAATCCTACGCAATGTGTTCATCATCCAACAAGAGTGTATGTAGCACATAAGAGAAAGAGTTATTTATTATGCGATCAATGTTGAGAGTGTCCACTAGTGAAAGTCTAATCCCTAGGCCTTGCTTCCAAGCATCGAATCTCCGTTTGTTTACTGTTTTGTTGCATGTTTACTCGCTGCCATATTTTATTCAGATTGCTATTACCACTCATATACATCCATATTACTTGTATTTCACTATCTCTTCGCCGAACTAGTGCACCTATACACCTGACAAGTGTATTTGGTGTGTTGGGGACACAAGAGACTTCTTGTTTTGTGGTTGCAGGGTTGCATGAGAGGGATATCTTTGACCTCTTCCTCCCTGAGTTCGATAAACCTTGGGTAATCCACTTAAGGGAAACTTGCTGCTGTTCTACAAATCTCTGCTCTTGGAGGCCCAACACTGTCTACAAGAATAGAAGCACCCGTAGACATCAAGCACTTTTCTGGCGCCGTTGCCGGGGAGGAAAGGTAAAAGGCACTCATACTTCGGTTCCAGGTAACAGTACTTTTGGCGCCATTGTGTGCGTGCTCGAAGCTATTTCCTTTAGACTGCAATTGCGACATTTGGTTTCTTGTTTACACTAGTTAGGCATAATGGACAACAATGACCTTTTTATTCTATTTCCTGATTTAAGACATGGATGTTTGATGCGAAAATTAAAAAACCCATGAAACATATTAATATGAATGCTTTGAACACTATTGTTGCTAATGCTATGGAAAATTCTAAGCTTGGGGAAGCTGGCTTTGATGAGCATGATATTTTTAGTCCCCCAAGCATTGAGGAGAAAATTTACTTTGATGATACTTTGCCTCCCATTTATGATGATTATAATGATAGTAGTCTTTTGTTACCACCTGTTATGGAGGATAAATTTGATTATGATTACAATATACCTCCTATATTTGATAGCTACTTTGTTGAATTTGCTCCCACTACAATTAATAAGAATGACTATGCTTATGTTGGGAGTAGTAATTATTTTATGCATGAGACTCATGATAAGAATGTTTTATGTGATAGTTATATTGTTGAATTTGTTCATGATGCTACTGAAAGTTATTATGAGAGAGGGAAATATGGTTATATGCATCTTAATAATATTAAGTTTCCCTCTTTATGTTGAGAATCTTGAAGTTACTCGTGTTTTATCCTCTTATGCTTGTCAATTTGTTCTTCATGAATTCATTTGTGTACAAGATTCCTCTGCATAGGAAGCATGTTAGGCTTAAACGTGTTTTGAATTTGCCTCTTGAAGCTCTCTTTTGCTTCAAATACTATTTCTTGCGAGTGCATCAAAAACTGCCGAGCCCATCTTAATGGCTATAAAGAAAGAACTTCTTGGGAGATAACCCATGTGTTTATTTTACTACAGCAATTTTTATTTTGTTGAGTCTTGGAAGTTGTTTACTACTGTAGCAACCTCTCCTTATCATGTTTTTGTGCCAAGTAAAGTTTCTATGTCAAAGTTGATGTTATATTTGGGATCGCTGCGCAGAAACAGCATTGCTGTCTGTCACGAATCTGGGCACAGGCCTCTGTAGAAAATTTGAAAAAATCTGCCAATTTACGAGCGTGATCCTCAGATATGTACGCAACTTTCATTAGTTTTGAGTTTTTCCATTTGAGCAAGTCTGGTGCCAGCTTTAAATTCGTCTTTACGGACTGTTCTGTTTTTGACGATTCTGCCTTTTATTTCGCATTGCCTCTTTTGCTATGTTGGATTCATTTCTTTGATCCATTAATGTCCAGTAGCTTTATGCAATGTCCAGAAGTGTAAAGAATGATTGTGTCACCTCTGAACATGTGAATTTTTGATTATGCACTAACCCTCTAATGAGTTTGCTTGAAGTTTGGTGTGAAGGAAGTTTTCAAGGGTCAAGAGAGGAGTATGATATACTATGATCAAGAGGAGTGAAAGATCTAAGCTTGGGGATGCCCCCGTGGTTCACCCCTGCATATTTTAAGAAGACTCAAGCGTCTAAGCTTGGGGATGCCCAAGGCATCCCCTTCTTCATCGACAACATCATCAGGTTCCTCCCCTGAAACTATATTTTTATTCAATCACATCTTGTGTTCTTTACTTGGAGCGTCGGTTTGTTTTTGTTTTTGTTTTTGTTTGAATAAAATGGATCCTAGCATTCACTTTGTGGGAGAGAGACACGCTCCGCTGTTGCATATGGACACATATGTCCTTAGGCTTTACTCATAATGTTCATGGCGAAGTTTCCTCTTCGTTAAATTGTTATATGGTTGGAATTGAAAAATGCTACATGTAGTAATTGGTAAAATGTCTTGGATAATGTGATACTTGGCAATTGTTGTGCTCATGTTTAAGCTCTTGCATCATATACTTTGCACCTATTAATGAAGAAATACATAGAGCTTGCTAAAATTTGGTTTGCATATTTGGTCTCTCTAAGGTCTAGATAATTTCTAGTATTGAGTTTTGAACAACAAGGAAGACGGTGTAGAGTCTTATAATGTTTACAATATGTCTTTTATGTGAGTTTTGCTGCACCGGTTCATCCTTGTGTTTGTTTCAAATAAACCTTGCTAGCCTAAACCTTGTATCGAGAGGGAATACTTCTCATGCATCCAAAATCCTTGAGCCAACCACTATGCCATTTGTGTCCACCATACCTACCTACTACATGGTATTTCTCCGCCATTCCAAAGTAAATTGCTTGAGTGCTACCTTTAAAATTCCATCATTCACCTTTGCAATATATAGCTCATGGGACAAAATAGCCTTAAAAACTATCGTAGTATTGAATATGTACTTATGCACTTTATCTCTTATTAAGTTGCTTGTTGTGCGATAACCATGCTTCTGGGGACGCCATCAACTATTCTTTGTTGAATATCATGTGAGTTGCTATGCATGTCCGTCTTGTCTGAAGGATCTATCACCTTAATGATTGGAGCATGCAAATTGTTAGAGAAGAACATTGGGCCGCTAACTAAAGCCATGAATCATGGTTGAAGTTTCAGTTTTGGACATATATCCTCAATCTCATATGAGAATAATAATTATTGCTACATGCTTATGCATTTAAGAGGAGTCCATTATCTGTTGTCCATGTTGTCCCGGTATGGATGTCTAAGTTGAGAATAATCAAAGCGAGAAATCCAAAATGCGAGCATTCTCCTTAGACCTTTGTACAGCGGCATGGAGGTACCCCTTTGTGAAACTTGGTTGAAACATGGCATGCAAAGATCCGGTAGTCCAAGCTAAGTAGCAGGTGCGGGCACTATTAGTACACTATGCATGAGGCTTGCAACTTGTAAGATATAATTTACATAACTCATATGCTTTATTACTACCGTTGACAAAATTGTTTCATGTTTTCAAAATAAAAGCTCTAGCACAAATATAGCAATCGATGCTTTCATCTTTGAAGGACCTTTCTTTTACTTTTATTGTTGAGTCAGTTCACCTATCTCCCTCCACCTTAAGAAGCAAACACTTGTGTGAACTGCATTGATTCCTACATACTTGCATATTGCACTTGTTATATTACTTTATGTTGACAATATCCATGAGATATACATGTTACAAGTTGAAAGCAACCGCTGAAACTTAATCTTCCATTGTGTTGCTTCAATGTCTATACTTTGAATTATTGCTTTATGAGTTAACTCTTATGCAAGACTTATTGATGCTTGTCTTGAAGTACTATTCATGAAAAGTCTTTGCTTTATGATTCAGTTGTTTACTCATGTCATTACCATTGTTTTGATCGCTGCATTCATTACATATGTTTACAAATAGTATGATCAAGATTATGATGGCATGTCACTTCAGAAATTATCTTTGTTATCGTTTTACCTGCTCGGGACGAGCAGAACTAAGCTTGGGGATGCTGATACGTCTCGTATCGATAATTTCTTATGTTCCATGCTACTTTATTGATGATATCTACATGTTTTATGCACACTTTATGTCATATTCGTGCATTTTACGGAACTAACCTATTAACAAGATGCGAAGTGCCGGTTCTGTTTTCGCTGTTTTGGTTTCAGAAATCCTAGTAACGAAATATTCTCGGAATTGGACGAAATCCGCCCAGGTTCCTATTTTGCCCGGAAGCATCCGAACACACGAGAGCCGCGGAGAGGGGGCACAGGCCCACCAAACCACAGCCGGCGCGGCCAGGGGGCCGCGCCGCCTATGGTGTCGTCGCCCCGACCTTCGACGGCGCCCTTTCGCCTATAAAGCCCCTGCGCCAAAGCCCTTACGAGGAAGCCACGGTCGCAAAACCTTCCGAGCCGCCGCCATCGCGAAGCCAAGATCGGGGACGGGAGTCTCTGTTCCGGCACCTGCCGGACGGGGAAGTGCCCCGAAGGCTTCTCCATCGCTGCTGCCATCTCCACCGCCATCTTCATCACCGCTGCTGCTCCCATGAGGAGGGAGTAGTTCTCCATCGAGGCTCGGGGCTGTACCGGTAGCTATGTGGTTAATCTCTCTCCTATGTACTTCAATACAATGATCTCATGAGCTGCTTTACATGATTGAGATCTATATGATGAGCTTTGTATCGCTACTAGTTGTGTGCTACTCATGTGATGTTATTAAAGTAGTCTATTCCTCCTGCATGGTGTAAAGGTGCTAGTGTGTGCACCGTGTGGTTCTTGTCGTATGCTATGATCATGATCTCTTGTAGATTGTGGAGTTAATTATCATTATGATAGTATTGATGTGATCTATTCCTCCTTCATAGTGTAATGTGGACAGTGTGTGCACTATGTTAGTTCTTGGTTTATTTTGCAATGATCTATTATGCTCTAAGGTTATTTAAATATGAACATTGAATTGTGGAGCTTGTTAACTCCGGCATTGAGGGTTCGTGTAATCCTACGCAATGTGTTCATCATCCAACAAGAGTGTATGTAGCACATAAGAGAAAGAGTTATTTATTATGCGATCAATGTTGAGAGTGTCCACTAGTGAAAGTCTAATCCCTAGGCCTTGCTTCCAAGCATCGAATCTCCGTTTGTTTACTGTTTTGTTGCATGTTTACTCGCTGCCATATTTTATTCAGATTGCTATTACCACTCATATACATCCATATTACTTGTATTTCACTATCTCTTCGCCGAACTAGTGCACCTATACACTGACAAGTGTATTTGGTGTGTTGGGGACACAAGAGACTTCTTGTTTTGTGGTTGCAGGGTTGCATGAGAGGGATATCTTTGACCTCTTCCTCCCTGAGTTCGATAAACCTTGGGTAATCCACTTAAGGGAAACTTGCTGCTGTTCTACAAACCTCTTGGAGGCAGGTCTACAAGAATAGAAGCACCCGTAGACATCAGGTGCCTTGGCCGGCCACCCCCTCCCCTCTTTATATAGGTGGGGGGTCGGCCCCTAGGGCCCACCCATCTCCTTTGGCCGGCCATGGGGAGGGGCAAACTCCTCCCCCAAGTCTTCCCCCTTATCTCCTAATTTAAACGCTTTATTTTAGGAGATAGATCTTATCTCTAATTTTAAACCATTTAAACTAGAGATAGATCTTATCTCTAAGGGGGGCCGGCCTAGGCCCACATGTCATGGTGGGTAGGACCCACTATGCCATGTGGCGCCTATGTGGCCTCTCCCGGGGTGGTGGGCCCACTGGTGGCCCTCTAGAACCTTCTAGAAGCTCCGGTCAAAACACCGGACTTTTTCCCGAACCCCGGAAATTGACTTCCCATATATGAATCTTATTCTCCGGACAATTCCGGACCTCCTCGTGATGTCTGGATCCCATCCGAGACTCCGAACAAAAACTTCGGACTCCAACTCATATTCCGAATCTACTTATGCGACATCGAACCTTAAGCGCGTCACCCTACGGTTCGCGAACTATGCAGACATGGTCGAGATTCCTCTCCGAGCAATAACCAATAGCGGGATCTGGATATCCATAATGGCTCCCACATATTCAAAGATGACTTAGTGATCGATTGAACCATTTACATACGATGCCGATTCCCTTTGTCTCGCGATATTTTACTTGTCCGAGGTTCGATCATCGGTATCTCCATACCTTGTTCAACCTCGTTACCGACAAGTACTCTTTACTCGTACCGTGGTATGTGATCTCTTATGAACCATTCATATGCTTGCAAGCTAATCAGATGACATTCCACCGAGAGGGCCCAGAGTATATCTATCCGTCATCAGGATGGACAAATCCCACTATTGATCCATATGCCTCAACTCACACTTTCCAAATACTTAATCCCATCTTTATAACCACCCATTTACGCAATGGCGTTTGATGTAATCAAAGTACCCTTCCGGTGTAAGTGATTTACATGATCTCATGGTCGAAGGACTAAGGCAACTATGTATCAAAAGCTTATAGCAAATTGAACTTAATGACTTGATCTTATGCTACGCTCATTTGGGTGTGTGTCCATTATATCATTCAACTAATGACATAACCTTGTTATTAATAACATCCAATGTTCATGATCACGAAACCATGATCATATATTAATCAACAAGCTAGTTATACAAGAGGCTTACTAGGGACTCCTTGTTGTTTACATAACACACATGTATCAATGTTTCGGTTAATACAATTATAGCATGGTATGCAAACATTTATCATAAACACAAAGATATTATAATAACCATTTTATTATTGCCTCTTGGGCATATCTCCAACATGAACAGCACCGGTCGTGAACAGTGCCGAACATGAATAGTACGTAATTCCTTCTTTCCTTTTTAGTTGCCCTATCGGGGCTGGGCCCTTTGGAACCTTCTAGAAACCCTTCGATACAATACCGGGAAATTCTCGAACTTTTCTGAAACCCTAAAATTGACTTTCCATATATGAATCTTATTCTTCGGACTATCCCGAACCTCTTTGTGTTGTCCTGGATCCCATCCGAGACTCCGAACAAACTTTGGTCTTCAACTCATATTCTCCGATATCCCGTATCTACCCTAAGCGGCATCGAACCTTAAGTGTGTCACCCTACAGTTCGCGAATAATGCAGACATGATCGAGACACCTCTCCGATCAATAACCAATAGCGGGATCTGGAGATCCGTAATGGCTCCTACATATTCAACGATGACCTTGTGATCGAATGAACCATACACGTTGTGACCAATTCCCTTTGTCTTGCGATACTTTACTTATCCGAGTTCCGATCGTCGGTATCATGTGTACCTAGTTCGATCTCGTTCCTCATAAGTACTCTTTACTCGTTCCGTGATATGACATCCCCTGTGACCTAGTCATGTGCTTGCAAGCTTTTTGGATGTGATCTCACCGAGAGGGCCCAAAGTATATCTCTCCGTCATTTGGATGGACAAATCCCACTCTTGATCCATCAGCCTCAACTATCACTTTCAGAATACCCAATGCCACCTTTATAATCACCCTGTTACGGTGTGATGTTTGATATCATCAAAGTACTCCTTCGTCGTTAGTGATTGACATGATCTCATGGTCTAAGGATTAGGTTACTCCGTGTTTAAGAGCTATAGCAAAATGAACTTAATGACTTGATCATATTGCTATGCTTACATTGGGTGTATGTGTCCATCATATCATTCTCCTAATGATATGATCATGTTATTAACTAACATCCAATGTTCATGATCAGGAAACCTTGATCATCAATTAATCAACAAACTAGTTAAATGAGAGGCTTACTAGGGACTCTTGTTTGTTTATAAAACACACATGTATTAGCGTTTCCGATTAATACAATTCTAGCATGAGAAATAAACATTTATCATAAACGTGAAATATGATAACAACAACTTTATTATTGCCTCTCGGGCATATTTCCCACACTGGACTCTCATTTGCCAAACCGGCGCAACGGCTCCAAGTTTTCGTGGATTTGGTGGAGTGGAGCTGAAGGAAGGTGGAGTGGACCGGTCCCAAACAGACCCTTATTTCTTACTCGTTCTTGCTTTCATTGGCTTTTAGGCTTTTGTAGCATTTTGTTCATAAAGTTAGTAGAAGTCCGTTGTGAGCTGTGACTATTGTAGCCTGAATTTTTGTCATTAAAAGCAGGCACATGCACTGGATTTTTTTGTCATTAAAGAGCCATTTTCAATGGTAGTTTCATAAGTAACAAATGAGCTATCATGTAGCCAATTCTGATGAGATGTCACACTATTTATGAGGTTACATAAGTGATGAAACCATGTGTACGGTATTTTGAAAATAGCTTGTGTCTTGCATGTGCTTTTGAAACTACAAAAGATGGAACAATGCATTGTGTGAGTTATTTCATCTATGAACTAAATGCACTCTTACTTATGTGGCATTTTTGGAAATATAAATATGAAATCTTGCATTGGAAATGGCCTTATGGATACTTATGGTCATGGGCAACCTAACACCAAAACCGTTTATCAGGGTTCAAAATTTCACTAAACTAAATAATATTTAGTTTGTTGTAGGATGCCCAGTGGAGAGATGTCTTGCGGTATTAAAAAGCTGGAGGCTGCTTGGTGGAGTTCTTCTTCTCCTGGTCACGACGCTCCTTCCTCGACTCTAGCGGATCATGAAGCGGCGCTCCAACTAGGAGCAGCGACGGAGGATCCAAGGATGAGGATTGCCACGTCAAATTTGTTTTTCTTCTGGGTCCTTTGTGTAAGATTGTGCACTTGGAGTTTTTGTGCTTAGGCGTGTGTGTTGTAATTTTGATCTTCTCCGGAGTGATTTCTATAAACTTCATGGCAATCTAAATATCTGGGCTACAGCCCCTTCCGCCAAATAAAGAGGATGTTATTGTCTCACATTTCCTTTTCAAAGGGTGCCTTATAGCTAGCTACTCTTTGTATGAATATATATGCATAATCATGTTAAGTATTTACTAGGACATTGATGCGCGTAGATGTACACGTCCGTTGGGAACCCCAAGAGGAAGGTGTGATGCACACAGCAGCAAGTTTTCCCTCAGTAAGAAACCAAGGTTATCGAACCAGTAGGAGACAAGAACCACGTGAAGGTTGTTGGTGGAGGAATGTAGTGCGGCGCAACACCAGTGAAACCGGCGCCAACGTGGAACCTGCACAACACAATCAAAGTACTTTGCCCCAACGTAACAGTGAGGTTGTCAATCTCACCGGCTTGCTGAAAACAAAGGATTAAGCGTATCGAGTGGAAGATGGTTGTTGTGGGTATACTTCATGGGTGTACCATCGACAGTGCCTAGATCCGGCAAGCCCGGGTGGCCCATAGACGGTGATGGTGGCATGAGGCCCATCGGGCGGCCCAGTTGCTGTTGATCATGAAGGATGAAGTCCGGCCCAGGATCAGATAGCCGGATCCGCACCGACCTTCGGAGGAACCCGGATCCATGGAGGCCCATGAGGAACCCGGATCCAGTACGACGTATATGGAAGGCGGATCCTTGACGTGCACGGCACGATATTGTACCGTAGACTAGGCAATCTGTAATCCGGTTAGGACTCTCCATGTAAACCCTAGATCCGTGTGCCTTTATAAGCCGGATCCTGGGAGCCCTAGAGGCACAACCTCAACCATTGTAACAACGCGCAAGCGCCCAGATAATTCCAGACAAGCAGCGGTAGGCCCTGTCATCGTGCAGGTGTTCCGAAGCTGGGTAACTCGCGTACCACCGTCCCGTGTGCACTCCGCCCTATGGCCCCTACTTCTTCTCCCCCTCGTGAGGATCCCTCCTCCGAGGTACCGTCGAATAGGCAACGACAGTTGGCGCCCACCGTGGGGCCTGAGGCGTCTGGAGGCCGGAACCGGGAGGGCTCCGCCATGGGAAGCTACGACGACTCGATCGCTGTGGGGCGCGTACTCTACGCCGGGAATTTTCCGATCGTCCCTCCGGACGAATTCTGGATTCCGGCTAGGTCAAACCCCGTCAAGCTCTCCATCGTCCCAATCGGCGGCATCCACATCTTCATCGGCGAGACCGTCGATTCCGACGGAAACGCACTGGTAAGTAACGCTGACGCGTCCGCCGCTGAGCTGGACGCCGTCGCGAAGATCCGATCTAAGTCGCAGGAGCTTCTTAAGGAAGGTTCCGCCTTAGATCAGGAAAAATCAGAGCCCACCCAATCCGCCCCTGAGCGGGAGAAAACGGTGGAAGACCAATGCAGATCCGCCTGGGTGTTAGAGAAGCAAAGGTGTCACTTCGTGCACTTCTTGGCCCATACCGCAGGAGACGCCCTCCACCAGGACGAGGCCGATCCTTTGCAGGTTGAGGTAGCCGGAAACAACGTCGCTCCGGATCTGCAAGAAGCAGTCGGAAACAGCGATGCTCCGGGACAAGAGGAGGCCGGAAACCCTGAGGAATCAATCCTCGGTAACTTGAGCCCAAATTCCGACGATGCCTCCTCAATAGGCACAGAAGAATAATCGCTTGACGAAGGAGCTCGAGATCGGGGAAGAAGCGACGGCGCCTCATCCATGAATACAGAAGAATTCAACCGCAAGCTCGAGGAACTCGGAGGCGGTGAGCAAGCTGAAGTAGAATCCGCCCAGCCGATGCAGGTTCTAGCAACCGTAGCACCGCTGGATCAGCAGGAAACGGAAGACGAAGACTCCACTTCCGACCCAGGACCATCCAATGAAAGGTCTCCCTTAGATCGGGCACGACCACAAAAGGATGTCCTGTCACCAGAAGAGATGGTCGAGCAAGCGCGCATGGATTTAGTCGCGCAGTCTGATATTCTCAACAAACCAATAACTCCCGAGGAGGCTGCAGACCCGGAGGCCTTAGAAGCCAAACGGCAGGAGATGCTGGCAACAGCTCAGAAGTTTGCCAGGACCGCAGCCGCAATGCTGGAAGAAAGAACCTTAGCTGCAAACTTTGTGGACCACTCCCTAAAAAAGGATCGTGAAGTCGACGAAATGATGGCGACAGTCAAGAGGCTCCGAAAGGAATGGGAGAAAGGATAGCCTCTCAGCAGGCGGAGGCTGATAGGATCGCTCGAGAAGCCATCCCTCCCCGCAGGATTACCTTTGCAACACCCACAGAACAACAGCCGCTCGCAACCCCAAAGGATAACATGAAGAAGGCTGCGGAGCTCCTGAAAAAGAAGGACGAGGAGATTGACATCAACTACGTCCGGAAGCTCGTTGCCTCAGCAATGCAGCAGCAGAGCAAGGCAGACACTTCGCGCAGGTTAGAATCCAATCCGGAACATTGCATATCCACCGCGCAGAAGGACGCCATAGCAAGTCAGAACCGTGATGGAGCATCGTGCACCGGATCCACGGAGCGCAGAAGGAAGGTCAGAGAACATCCGAATCCAATCCCGGTGACCTCGGATTCAACCCCGAGAAACCCGGCAAAGGGAAAGGACCCGATGTATACTGGCAGAGACAAGTATCGTGTTCCATCACCGCCACCCCGAGCTTCGCGTCCTCCGCTACCTCCTCGACGTCGCAGTCCCGCCGGAAACACCAGGCCCCATGGGCCAGGTGGAATCAACATCCGCGACAACATGCCGCCTCCTAGGGACAGGAGCAGGGAGCGTACGCCGGAACCACGCAGAGGCCGGAACCAAGACCGCGAGCCTGAGCCTCGTCGGAATCAAGACCGCGAGCCTGAGCCTCGCGGAATCCAAGCGACGCGAGCCTCGCAGAAGCCAAGGACGGAGCCGGGAGGAGCGAAGAGCGCGCACCTGAGCCACGCAGGAGCCGGAACGACGGAGGCGACCACCACCAAGAGGAAGGGAGCCACCGAAGCCGGAGCCAGCCGCGAGAACCACGCCGAGAGTCCGAAGGCGGAAGATCATCTTACAGGCCCCCTCGCAGATCTCCCTCGCCACCACCCAGTGGAGGCGGAGGTGGAGGCGGAGGCAGAGGCCGGAGATCCCGTTCCCGCTCAAGATCACCTGGCGGTGGTCCCCGCGACGCCCGGGACGCCTCAACGAGTACAGATCCGACTACATTGGTCCAAGGTGCTTTGGCCAGATGATCCGAGAGGAACCAAAGCCAAGAAGCTTGAACCTTAAGCTACCAGGAAACCTGAAGCATTATGATGGCAGCGAGAGGCCGGATACCTGGATTGAGGATTACTACAATGCAGTAACCTTCGCCGGAGGAACCCCGAATATAGCCTGCCGCATGCTCCAGTTGTACCTTATTGGTCCAGCTCGTGTTTGGCTCAGTGACCTTGAGGAAAACACTATCTTTTGCTGGTTGGACCTGAAGAAGGCTTTCGAGAACCACTTCAGGGGCACCTACAAGAGACCGGCCACCACCAGCGACCTCCAAGCTTGCATTCAGAAGAAGGGTGAAACATCCAGGAGCTTCCTCACCCGATGGTTGGCAACCAGAAACGAGTGCGAGAACGTAGATAACCGCACAGCAATGCACGCCTTTATTGGTGGTTTGCAGCGCGGGGGGTGATACGTCTCCGACGTATCGATAATTTCTTATGTTCCATGCCACATTATTGATGATATCTACATGTTTTATGCACACTTTATGTCATATTCGTGCATTTGGAACTAACCTATTAACAAGATGCCGAAGTGCCAGTTCCTGTTTCTGCTGTTTTGGTTTCAGAAATCCTAGTAACGAAATATTCTCGGGATTGGACAACTCCCCGGTTCCTATTTTGCCCGGAAGCATCCCGAGAGCCACCAGAGGAGGGGCCTGGTGGGCCCAGATGACAGGGTGGCGCAGCCAGGGCTGGGCCCGCGCCAGCCTATGGTGTGGGCACCCCTTCGACCCTCCTACGCCGCCTCTTCGCCTATAAAGCCCCTGCATCGAAAACCCTTACGGAGGAAGCCACGGTACGCGAAACCTTCCAGAGCCGCCGCCATCGCGAAGCCAAGATGGGGGACAGGAGTCTCTGTTCCGGCACCTGCCGGACGGGGAAGTGCCCCGGGGAGGCTTCTCCATCGACACCGCTGCCATCTCCACCGCCATGTTCATCAACGCTGCTGCTCCCATGAAGAGGGAGTAGTTCTCCATCGAGGCTCGGGGCTGTACTGGTAGCTATGTGGTTAATCTCTCTCCTATGTACTTCAATACAATGATCTCATGAGCTGCCTTACATGATTGAGATTCATATGAGTTTTGTATCACTATTCATCTATGTGCTACTCTAGTGATGTTATTAAAGTACTCTATTCCTCCTCCATGTGTGTAAAGGTGACAGTGTGTGCACCATGTGAGTACTTGGCGTAGGCTATGATTATGATCTCTTGTAGATTATGAAGTTAACTATTGCTATGATATATTGATGTGATCTATTCCTCCTACATATGCATGAAGGTGACAGTGTGCATGCTATGTTAGTACTTGGTTTAGTCTTTTGATCTATCTTACACTATAAGGTTACTAAAATATGAACATTAATTGTGGAGCTTGTTAACTCCGGCATTGAGGGTTCGTGTAATCCTACGCAATGTGTTCATCATCCAACAAAAGTGTAGAGTATGCATTTATCTATTTTCATGTGATCAATGTTGAGAGTGTCCACTAGTGAAAGTCTAATCCCTAGGCCTTGCTTCCAAGCATCGAATCTCCGTTTGTTTACTGTTTTGTTGCATGTTTACTCGCTGCCATATTTTATTCAGATTGCTATTACCACTCATATACATCCATATTACTTGTATTTCACTATCTCTTCGCGAACTAGTGCACCTATACACTGACAAGTGTATTTGGTGTGTTGGGGACACAAGAGACTTCTTGCTTTGTGATTACAGGGTTGCTTGAGAGGGATATCTTTGACCTCTTCCTCCCCGAGTTCGATAAACCTTGGGTAATCCACTTAAGGGAACTTGCTGTTGTTCTACAAACCTCTGCTCTTGGAGGCCCAACACTGTCTACAAGAATAGAAGCACCCGTAGACATCAAGCACTTTGGCGCCGTTGCGGGGAGGAAAAGTAAAAGGCACTCATACTTCGGTTCCAGGTAATACTTTTCTGGCGCCATTGTGTGTGTGCTCGAAGCTATTTCCTTTAGACTCTGCAATTGCATCTTTTTGTTTCTTGTTTACACTAGTTAGGCATAATGGACAACAATGACCTTTTTATTCTATTTCCTGATTTAAGACATGGATGGTTTGATGCGAAAATTAAAAAAACCATGGAACATATTAATATGAATGCTTTGAACACCATTGTTGCTAATGCTATGGAAAATTATAAGCTTGGGGAAGCTGGCTTTGATGAGCATGATATTTTTAGTCCCCCAAGCATTGAGGAGAAAATTTACTTTGATGATACTTTGCCTCCCATTTATGATGATTATAATGATAGTAGTCTTTTGTTACCACCTGTTATGGAGGATAAATTTGATTATGATTACAATATACCTCCTATATTTGATAGCTACTTTGTTGAATTTGCTCCCACTACAATTAATAAGAATGACTATGCTTATGTTGGGAGTAGTAATTATTTTATGCATGAGACTCATGATAAGAATGCTTTATGTGATAGTTATATTGTTGAGTTTGCTCATGTTGCTACTGAAAGTTATTATGAGAGAGGAAAATATGGTTGTAAAAATTTTCATGTTACTAAAACACCTCTCTATGTGCTGGAAATTTTTGAAGCTACACTTGTTTTATCTTCCTATGCTTGTTACTTTGCTCTTCATGAACTTGTTTATTTACAAGATTCCTATGCATAGGAAGCATGTTAGACTTAAATGTGTTTTGAATTTGCCTCTTGATGCTCTCTTTTGCTTCAACTACTATTTCTTGCGAGTGCATCACCAAAATTTGAGCCCATCTTAATGGCTATAAAGAAAGAACTTCTTGGGAGATAACCCATGTGTTATTTTGCTACAGTACTTTGTTTTATATTTGTGTCTTGGAAGTTGTTTACTACTGTAGCAACCTCTCCTTATCATGTTTTTGTGCCAAGTAAAGTTTCTATGTCAAAGTTGATGTTATATTTGGGATCGCTGCGCAGAAACTGCATTGCTGTCTGTCACGAATCTGGGCACAGTTCTCTGTAGAAAATTAGAAAAAATCTGCCAATTTACGAGCGTGATCCTCAGATATGTACGCAACTTTCATTAGTTTTGAGTTTTCCATTTGAGCAAGTCTGGTGCCACTTTAAATTCGTCTTTACGGACTTTCTGTTTTTGACAGATTCTGCCTTTTATTCGCATTGCCTCTTTTGCTATGTTGGATTCATTTCTTTGATCCATTAATGTCCAGTAGCTTTATGCAATGTCCAGAAGTGTAAAGAATGATTGTGTCACCTCTGAACATGTAAATTTTTATTGTGTACTAACCCTCTAATGAGTTTGCTTGAAGTTTGGTGTGAAGGAAGTTTTCAAGGGTCAAGAGAGGAGTATGATATACTATGATCAAGAGGAGTGAAGCTCTAAGCTTGGGGATGCCCCCGTGGTTCACCCTGCATATTCTAAGAAGACTCAAGCGTCTAAGCTTGGGGATGCCCAAGGCATCCCCTTCTTCATTGACAAAGTATCGGGTTCCTTCTCTTGAAACTATATTTTATTCGGTCACATCTTATGTACTTTACTTGGAGCGTCTGTGTGCTTTTATTTCGTTTTGTTATTTTCATAAGTTCATCCTTGTGTGGGAGAGAGACACGCTCCGCTGGTTCGTATGAACACATGTGTTCTTAGCTCATAATATTCATGGCGAAGTTTCCTCTTCGTTAAATTGTTATATGGTTGGAATTGAAAAATGCTACATGTAGTAATTGGTAAAATGTCTTGGATAATGTGATACTTGGCAATTGTTGTGCTCATGTTTAAGCTCTTGCATCATATACTTTGCACCTATTAATGAAGGAATACATAGAGCTTGCTAAAATTTGGTTTGCATAATTGGTCTCTCTAAGGTCTAGATAATTTCTAGTATTGAGGTTGAACAACAAGGAAGACGGTGTAGAGTCTTATAATGTTTACAATATGTCTTTTATGTGAGTTTTGCTGCACCGGTTCATCCTTGAGTTTGCTTCAAATAACCTTGCTAGCCTAAACCTTGTATCGAGAGGAATACTTCTCATGCATCCAAATACTTGAGCCAATATTCATGCCATTTGTGTCCACCATACCTACCTATTACATGGTATTTCTCCGCCATTCCAAAGTAAATTGCTTGAGTGCTACCTTTAAACAATTCAAAAGTTATTACCTCTTATTTGTGTCAATGTTTTATAGCTCATGAGGAAGTATGTGGTGTTTTATCTTTCGATCTTGTCATTTACTTTTGACAGACTTTCACAATGGACTAGTGGCTTCATCCGCTTATCCAATAATTTTGCAAAAAGAGCTGGCAATGAGGTTCCTAGCCTCAATTAATTAACTTGCATTAATAATTCTCTTCACATGTTTTGCTCTGATCTATCGGTAAGCAACTTAAATTTGCAAATAGACACTCCTCCATGGTATGTGAATGTTGGAAGGCACCCGAGGATTCGGTTAGCCATGGCTTGTGTAAGCAAAAGGTTGGGAGGAGTGTCATCCATAAATAAAGAAAAACTAAACTAAAGTACATGTGTAAACAAAAGAGAAGAGGGATGATCTACCATGCTGGTAGAGATAACGTCCTTCATGGGAGCCGCTCTTGAAAGTCTGGTTGGTGAGGTAGTTAGAGTACCCACTACCATTCGTTGACAACAACAAACACCTCTCAAAAATTTACTTTTATACTCTCTTGATGTTTTCAAAATCAAAGCTCTAGCACAAATATAGCAATCGATGCTTTCCTCTTTGAAGGACCATTCTTTTACTTTATTGTTGAGTCGGTTTACCTATTCTTTCTATCTTAGAAGCAAACACATGTGTGAACTTGCATTGATTCCTACATACTTGCATATTGCACTTGTTATATTACTCTATGTTGACAATTATCCATGAGATATACATGTTACAAGTTGAAAGCAACCGCTGAAACTTAATCTTCCATTGTGTTGTTTCAATGCCTCTACGTGAATTATTGCTTTATGAGTTAACTCTTATGCAAGACTTATTGATGCTTGTCTTGAAGTACTATTCATGAAAAGTCTTTGCTTTATGATTCACTTGTTTACTCATGTCATTACCATTGTTTTGATCGCTGCATTCATTACATATGTTTACAAATAGTATGATCAAGATTATGATGGCATGTCAAAGAAATTATCTTTGTTATCGTTTTACCTGCGGACGACAGAGAACTAAGGGATGCTGATACGTCTCCAGCGTATCGATAATTTCTTATGTTCCATGCCACATTATTGATGATATCTACATGTTTTATGCACACTTTATGTCATATTCGTGCATTTTACGGAACTAACCTATTAACAAGATGCCGAAGTGCCAGTTCCTGTTCTGCTGTTTTTGGTTTCAGAAATCCTAGTAACGAAATATTCTCGGAATTGGACGAAATCAACGCCCGGGTTCCTATTTTGCCGGAAGCATCGAACACCCGAGAGCCACTGAGGAGGGCCTGGTGGGCCGGATATGACAGGTGGCGCGGCCAGGGCCGCGCCGGCCCATGGTGTGGGCACCTTCGACCCTCTGCGCCGCCTCTTCGCCTATAAAGCCCACACGCAGAAAACCCTTACGGAGGAAGCCACGGTACGAAAACCTTCCGAGCCGCCGCCATCGCGAAGCCAAGATGCGGGGACGGGAGTCTGTGTTCGGCACCCTGCGACGGGAAGTGCCCCGGAAGGCTTCTCCATCGACACCGCTGCCATCTCCACCGCCATCTTCATGCCTCTTCATGAGGAGGGAGTAGTTCTCCATCGAGGCTCGGGGCTGTACCGGTAGCTATGTGGTTAATCTCTCTCCTATGTACTTCAATACAATGATCTCATGAGCTGCCTTACATGATTGAGATTCATATGAGTTTTGTATCACTATTCATCTATGTGCTACTCTAGTGATGTTATTAAAGTACTCTATTCCTCCTCCACGTGTGTAAAGGTGACAGTGTGTGCACCATGTGAGTACTTGGCGTAGGCTATGATTATGATCTCTTGTAGATTATGAAGTTAACTATTGCTATGATATATTGATGTGATCTATTCCTCCTACATATGCATGAAGGTGACAGTGTGCATGCTATGTTAGTACTTGGTTTAGTCTTTTGATCTATCTTACACTATAAGGTTACTAAAATATGAACATTAATTGTGGAGCTTGTTAACTCCGGCATTGAGGGTTCGTGTAATCCTACGCAATGTGTTCATCATCCAACAAAAGTGTAGAGTATGCATTTATCTATTCTGTCATGTGATCAATGTTGAGAGTGTCCACTAGTGAAAGTCTAATCCCTAGGCCTTGCTTCCAAGCATCGAATCTCCGTTTGTTTACTGTTTTGTTGCATGTTTACTCGCTGCCATATTTTATTCAGATTGCTATTACCACTCATATACATCCATATTACTTGTATTTCACTATCTCTTCGCCGAACTAGTGCACCTATACACCTGACAAGTGTATTTGGTGTGTTGGGGACACAAGAGACTTCTTGCTTTGTGATTACAGGGTTGCTTGAGAGGGATATCTTTGACCTCTTCCTCCCTGAGTTCGATAAACCTTGGGTAATCCACTTAAGGGAAACTTGCTGCTGTTCTACAAACCTCGCTCTTGGAGGCCCAACCTGTCTACAAGAATAGAAGCACCGTAGACATCGGGGGGCTGCTGCGCATACAAGCTTACTTGCACAGTGAACGCGAACAAGCTCGGTCTTGCGAGATGATAAACATCGCCAGTGATCACACTGCCGCCGATGACGACGTAGGCGGAGATCTCGCAGCTACAGCCATACCCCTGCACCAACAAAGAAAAACCGTGATAACGGCGTCGGCAACAGCAATAAGCGGAAGAACCCCGAAGACCAGAAGGGCGAAGGATCCGACATGGTCGCCATGACATTCCAACGCGGAGGTTCAGGAGGCGGAAGAGGCCGCGGACGTGGAGCGGAGCAGGCGGGGGCAGCGCGCGCAGAGGTCACCGCAGCCGGATCCCGCGCCCCCAAACGTACGAAGAATACAGGATATGCCGTGCGGCCCATACGGATCCGGCTACGGGCAAATCCACCCATACCAATCGCAACTGCAAGTGGGTCAACGATCTGAAGAACGACCCGGAGGCAGGATACAAGCGAGCCGGAAGCACCCGCGCGGCAAAGGAGGCAAAGGCAAGAACAAGGACAAAGAGGAGGACAGTTCCGAGGCCATGGATGAGGATGACGCTTCGCCGGAACCCAAGGAGGGTACCGCAGCCAACAAGTCCAACCCCTTTGGTAAGAAGAGTGGAACTTACCACACCTTCCTCGGAACCCCAACTGTCCGCGCGAAAAAATCGGCGCTCCGGATCTTGAACGCCACGGTTCGGCTATGCCGCAGTATGTCAAGTGGTCGGAGAAATCCTGTACTTTTGACAGGTTGGATCACCCGGCCGTCATCCCCAAGAGTTCTACGCTCTGGTTGTAAGTCCCCGCATAGACGGGTATGACTTCTCCAAGTGCCTTATGGATGGAGGAGCTAGCCTGAACATCATGTACCTGGAGACCTGGAGAAGATGAACCTCACCAAGGAACAGCTCAAACACGCACCACTGAATTTCATGGTGTGGTTCCGGGTAAGAAGGCAAACTCTCTGGGGAGCATCAAACTTCCCGTGGCCTTCGGCGATGTGAACAACTACCGCGAAGAGATGATCACATTTGAAGTAGTGCCTTTCAAAAGCTCCTACCACGTGATCTTCGGCAGGCCCACCTACCACAAGTTCCACGCCAGGGCATGCTACATCTACAACAAGCTCAAGATTCCGGGCCCTAACGGTATGATCACCGTGTCCGGAGACTACAAGAAAGCTAGGGACTGCGAGGAGGCGAGGCCGCCTTTGCGGGAATCCGTCATATCGGAGAGGAGCTGCAAGGCTACGAGCGCGGTGGATCCGCGAGATGCAGACCACCAAGAAGCAGATCTCCGAACAGAAGACCTCGTTCAAGGCCGCGATAGAAACCAAGAAGCATGACCTCGTTGAAGGTGACAACTCCAAGCAGGTTTCAGTCGGAGCCAACATGGACCCCAAATAGGAAAGCGCGCTCGTCGAGTTCCTCAGAGCTAACATGGATATCTTCGCATGGCAACCTTCTGACATGTCCGGAGTACCAAGGGAACTCGCCGAGCACTACCTCAATATAAATCCGGGTGCAAAACCGGTGAAGCAAGCTATGCGACGCTTTGGAGACAAGAAGCGCCGCGCCATAGGAATGGAATTAGCAAAGTTACTAGAGGCAGGTTTTGTAGTAGAAGTTATCCATACTGATTGGGTCGCAAACCCCGTCCTTGTACCCAAAAGAATTCTGAAATACTAAGAATGTGCATCGATTACTCCGGCGTGAATAAGCATTGTCCGAAAGATCCGTTCCCTTTGCCGCGCATTGACCAAGTCATTGATTCGACGGCGGGGGCTTGTGTTTTCTTGACGCATATTCCGGGTATCATCAGATCCTGATGTCTGACCAAAAGGCGACCTCTTTCATCACGCCCTTTGGCACATACTGCTATGTCACCATGCCTTTTGGCTTGAAAAACGCAGGTGCCACATACCAACGTACGATGCAGCGGTGCCTGAAGGACCAAATTGGCCGGAACGTGCACGCCTACGTCGACGACATCGCGGTCATGACCCGAAAGGGATCCGACCTGCTCAGTGACCTTAAGGAAACCTTTGATAATCTCCGATGGTACAAGATGATGTTAAATCCGCTGAAGTGCGTCTTTGGCGTACCAGCAGGAAAACTCCTTGGCTTCATTGTTTCTCACAGGGGCATCGAAGTTAACCCGGAAAAAATCAAGGCTATCCTGAACATCAAAAGACCAACTTGTCTCAAAGATGTGCAACGATTAACTGGTTGCGTTGCGGCAATCAGTAGATTTGTTAGCCGTCTTGGCGAGAAAGCCTTACCTCTATACAAGCTGCTGAAGAAAACAGACAAATTTGTCTGGGACGAGGCAGCAGACGAAGCACTTCAGGAGTTGAAGAAAATACTCTCCTCCCCACCTATACTGGCAGCTCCAGCTGAGTCAGAGCCTATGCTCCTCTACATGGCGGCTACCAACAAAGTTATCAGCCTCGTAATCGTGGTGGTGCGAAAGGAAGAAGGATATGAGCACGGAGTCCAAAGGCCTGTCTATTACATTAGCGAAGTCTTGACGGAATCCAAGCAGAGGTACCCTCACTTTCAGAAGCGGCATACGGAGTTTTCCTAGGCAGCCGGAAGTTGAGACACTACTTCCAGGAGCACCCAATGACAGTGGTGAGCAAGGCTCCCCTGGCAATGATCATCAACAACTCCGACGCAACAGGGCGCGTAGCAAAATGGGGCATTGAATTATCTGCCTTTGACATCAACTACGAAGCCCGAACTGCAATCAAGTCTCAAGTTCTAGCGGATTTCATCGCAGATTGGACTGAAGCACCGGAGGGCACACCTGTGCCGGAACCTGAAGCCTGGGTCATGCACTTTGACGGATCCAAGCAACATCAAGGCTCGGGGGCTGGAGTTACCCTGAAGTCACCTACCGGAGAAGAACTGCAGTACGTTCTGCAGATTCACTTCGAAGCTACCAACAATATGGCGGAATACGAGGCTCTACTACACGGTCTCGCATCGCTAAGGAAATTGGGATCAAGCACATCATATGCTGCGGAGATTCCGACCTGGTGGCACAACAAGTAGCCGGAACCTGGAACGCCAGAAACTCCGTCATGGCGGCTTACATAGACGAAGTTGATGAGATCGCCAAGTGCTTCCTCGGATACGAAGTCAAGTACGTCAGAAGAGACGATAACACACGCGAACATGCGTCCAAGCTCGGATCCGACAGGAAACAAATTCCGCCTGGTATTTTCCTAGAGCATCTTCGGGTACCCTCTGTAAAGGGCGCAAACCCGGAAAATCCTGATCTGGCAGTTTCTCCGGCTAAGGAAGTGATGGCAATCATTCCGGCTTGGACTCAGCCGTTTCTGGATTACCTCATTGATCGAAAGTTGCCGGAGGACGAGGTCCACGCACGACAGATCATCAGACGAGCAAGATCCTACACAATTGTTGATGGACAGCTCTACAAACGAAGTGCAAACGGGGTATTTCTCAAATGCGTCTCTAGTCAAGATGGCATTGAGATCCTCGAGAGAGATCCATGCAGGGGATTGCGGGCATCATGCCGCCCCAGGTCCCTCGTTGCAAAAGCTTTTCGGTTAGGATTTTACTGGCTAACAGCTAAAGAAGACGCTGACAAGCTGGTGAAAACTTGCCGAGGTTGTCAGTACTACGCTACTCAACCAAACGCTCCAGCCCAAGAGCTGAGGACCATCCCTATCACCTGGCCGTTCGCGGTCTGGGGGCTTGATATGGTTGGTAAGTTAAAGAAATCATCTCCTGGTGGTCATGAATACCTCCTGGTCACTATTGACAAGTTCAGTAAGTGGATCGAGGCAAAGCCAGTGAGAAAAGCCGACGGTGCTATGGCACTAAAATTTGTTTGCAGCCTCGTGACGAGATTCGGCATCCCACACAGCATAATCACAGACAATGGCACAAACTTTGCGCAAGGGGAACTCAAGGATTACTGCGATGAAGTTGGGCCGGCTTGACCTTGCATCTGTGGTCCCATCCACAATCTAACGGTCAGGTCGAGCGAGCCAATGGCCTTATACTAGCCGGAATCAAACCTCGCCTTGAAGAACCGCTGCGCGCGCAGCCGGAGCTTGGGCTGATGAGCTAGACTATGTTATGGAGTTTACGAACTACCCCTAACAGGTCAACGGGATTTACTCCTTTCTTCCTGGTATATGGATCCAGCTGTGCTCCCCACCGACATCATCCATGATTCACCGCGAGTTCCGCCTACAATGAAGCGGCCGAGGCTCGACAGCTATCACGGACCTGATCGAAGAAGCCGAATCTAGCTGACCAACGCTCCACCATTTATCAGCAGAAGCTCCGGCTACCATAGCCGTCGAGTTCGGAACCGCTCGTTCATGGTCGGAGACTTAGTCCTCCGCCTTCGTCAGGTGAAAGATCACAAGTTGCAATCTCCATGGGAAGGACCTTTCGTCATCAGCAAAGTACTACACAACGGATCCTATTATCTCGTTGATTTCCGGGAATTGAAGGATATACCTGCCAACTGGCACCGGAAACGAAAACGAGAGATATATATGATGAAACAGATCGTCCCTGGAACATAGCACAGCTACGTCCTTTCCACACTTAGCGCTTTACGCATTACATACCTTGTAATATCTATGATACATGATCAATGAAATAAAGCTTTTGGTTCACTCTTAGAGTCTTTTACCTCCTTTAATTTTTCATTTCTGGATCGTGTATGTTTTTCCGACTAAAACCGCGGAGCTGGATCTTTCCGCCTAGGCGTGTATGAAAGTTGTGATTTCTCAAAATCGTCCTTTGGGACGTAAGCTTAAGTTTTCGATGGAAATTTTTATTGCAAACTCGTGGATTCTAGTAGCGACTTCCGGCACCTGGTGGGGGCTTGTTTCCGCGGTTATGGACGGATTGCCATTGGACTTCGTCGCCGCTGGCGAGCGTTTCCGGCTAAAGGTTTTCCGGCTCGTGGAAGGTCAAGCGAGTAAGCCGGAAAACATAGAAATCAGCACTTGCTTTACGATAAAACGAAACATGCAAATAATATTAAAACGGATAGCAGGATAAGTATTTTCCGCCCGCACATAACATGTTTTCGTCCCTATCTAACTTAAGAATTTAAGTTATTACAAACCCACTCCGGGGTCAAAAGTGATGCATTGTTTCCCATTGTTTCACAGGTTCTCGGAGGACTGTTCTTCGTCAGAAGCCACGTACGCGGAGCCGTCGTCCGAGCCCCCACCTGAGCCGCCGTCATCGAAGTCGGAGTCTCCCTCGTCATGGTCAGCGCTTGACCCGGAGCCTTCCTCATCGCCCTCCTCGGCAGCTTCTTCCTCCTCCTCCGGGTCGGAAAAGCCTTTGGGAAGATCGTATTTGTTGTACCAAAACGAGTGGTTAACTCGTCCAGCAAAAAGGCGATCAAATCCCATGGCTTCCGAGAGGAGTTGTCTCATGGTGGTATCCTTGTGGACTCCGCGTGCGACATCTGCAAATTTCATGGTGGGAAAGTGCGCCTTGCAGGTGGCTAGCACGAGGGCAGCGACTCCGCGAGAAGAAGACTCTTGCCAATCTTTGATAAGTTCCGGCACGTTCTGCATGAGCTTCGTCATACGGTCAATCACCGTTGTCTTGGCTTTCTTCAGGCTAAGGGACTTGGCGATTCCGCGACATGCTTCGACGAGATTGACGATGGAGGTCCGCGCTTCATCATATGCCTCAGTTCGGGTGAGGGTTGAATCTTTGGTCCACTCAAATCCTAGGCTTGCTGCAAAGTAAAAAGGATCAGTTTCTCCCACGGACAGAGAAAATTTTGAGGAAGCCGGAATCAAAACAAATAACAAAAAAGATCCTTACGGAAGATCAACTTGTCAATAGCCTCCGCCTCTGCCTCCTGGCTCTTGTTCTTGGCCGCTAGGGTGGTCACCCTTTGATGGCTTTTCTTGAGTTTGTCAGCCAGTTCCGCCATCTCGTGGGCATGTTTCTCGGAGAGCTCCTTCTTTTCTTTAGTTTCCTTCTCGGAGGACTCTTTCAAGAAGTTCTTCAGAGATTCAGTCTCCGCCTCCAATACTTGGACCTTGGCGGATAAGGCATCGATGGTGGGGCGCTTGTCAGTTTCTTCTGAAGCATGGAACAACATACAAGTTATATATTATGGTTGCTCAATACAGTACAAGTTTAAGCAACGCGGAGATTTTACCCTTCAGTCGGGCCTCCAGGCGGAGCACAGCTTGACGACTACTTTCAGCATTCTGGCGCAGCCCTTCTATTTCCGTCATCTGCTCCAGCACATGGACGCGCAGATCTTCGTGCAGCTTACGCGTGCTCTACAAATGCAGCAAGGATTTAGGCGGAATTCAAAATTCTGGGGGCTGGCGAGGAACTTAAAAGTTATGGATCGAGAAAATTTTGAATTTTCCGTCTAAAACTAATGTTGAGAGAAGCATCGGCTAACACATGTTACACGGAAAAATGTCTAAACCAATGCTTGGGGGCTAGTGTTACCTGGCGCACCTCCTTATGCTTAGCAAAAAAGACCTTGAGTTCGCTTTCAAGGTCGGAGAGTTCTTTCATCTCCGTGTCCGCAGGTCCCCATACTTTCTCCATCATGGCTGAAATTTCCGCGTGACGTTGAGAAAGGGGGAGCTTCTGCAGTGACGGAGTTTTGGACGCGCCAGTGGCATGGATCAGCTGCACTTTCTGCTCGTATTGTTCGGCCGTTGGGTCGGCGGAAGTACCGGTGGGTTGTTCAGGCGGAGGAGCAGATGAGGAGGCACCCTTGCCGGAATCGCCTTGCGCAATCCCGGCGGCCGGATCTTCAGGGATGTCGTCAACGTTGATGACGTCCTTAGGATCCGGCTTGGCTGCTGAAGTAGCCTTGGGTGGAACTCCGACTTCTGGTGTGACTGGTATGGTAGCCGGAGATGGCTTGCTTTTCTTCTTGGGGGCTTTAGGGGCCTTGGGGGGCTGGCTCTCGGAACTTCTGTTGTGAAACGAAAAGAGCATTACGATTAGGTATATGATTGATTCACGACAACGGAAGAATTATCCTTTGAAGACTTAGCACTTACCCGGAAGGCCTGAAGAACTGATGGATGTCTGATTGGGCTCGGTTGCTGGTATCAATGAGCTTGAGGCGCTTTTTCTCCGCCTCCGCCTTGCGAGTTGCCGCGATGCTGAGTACGTCGCGGGCACGTTTGGCCGAGGGGCTGGAGGGAGCAGCTCTTTTCCTCTTAGCGGGGCGTGGAGCATCGCGAGCTTCCGCCTCTGATGCAGCTTCCGGATCCGTGTTGCCGGTGGAAGGAACCCGGAGAGAGTTCCGAGTTCACTTTCTTCAAGGGCTTCGAGCTAAAGCATAGAGTTAAAACGCTTAAGCAAAAAAGTTTGAATGCGAAAAGACACGATGGACTAATGTCAAGACGACGTACCGCGGTTCCGGAACCATTCATGTGGATGTCTTTATTACACACGTGAATGTGAAGTTCACGTGGAATCTTGATAAGGATCCGGATCCTCTTGTCGATGGCGTCGGCGGAAAGGTTGTCCTTGGTGGCGCGCATTGGGTCGTCGCGCCCTGTGTACTGGAACATAAGCTGGTCCCTGTGTTGGAGCGGCTGGATCCGCTTGGTGAACCAGGAAAGGGTCAAGTCCTTCCCTGTCAGCCCCTCTTCCGTCAGCTTGCAGATCCGCCTAACTGCGCGTGTGAGCTGGGGCGAGTCGGAGAGATGGGGCAGTGTGACCACGCCGGAAGCTCAGTGGCGGGGCAGTTCTTGAACAGCGGCAAATTTCTTGTGCTCGCTGGGTCGGAGACGTCCTTTAGATAGAAGAAGCCCCCAGACCAGTACCGCGCGGATTCGTGGCGGTCGGTGTGGGGGTAGACGCGGCCTGGCCGGATCATGAAGGTGATGGATCCGCATGTAGCCAGCTCGGTGGATTGCCGGACTTTCTCCTTCTTGACGGAAAAGTAATATTGGAACAGGGAGAGCTCGGGAGGTACCCGGAGATGGCCCTCGCATAGGGTGACGTGGTTGCTGATCGCGAGCACGCTGTTTGGAGAAATGTTATGGGGTTGGAGCCCGTAGACCTTCAGGATCTCCAGGAAGAAATCCGAAGGCGGAAATGAAAAGCCCCGCTCTACCAGTGCTTTCGTCAGCACCATCTCGTTATCTTCCGGAGCTGGGGCTAAAGCATTTGGAACTGACCTCCAGCTTCCGGGTTGCAGGAAGCCTTCCGCCTCGAGATTCTTCAGCTCCATTTCAGTAGTGGTACAGGGCCACCATTTTCCCGGCCGAGTCACGGGGCGAGCCTTTGACTTTTTGACAACCTCCTCTGCCTTGTGCTCCGTCTGATCCGCCTGAAGGTTTCTCGGGTTGCGAAGTTCCTTGAGTCTCCTTGGGAATCCTTTGAAGGATCAAGCGATGGGCGAAGGGTGGAGGGCGGAAGAGAGTGGGATGGCCGGATTGGTTCGAAGGTTGGAGCGGAGTGAAGAAGACATCTGAAGAAGAAACATTGGCGGAAACATTCTTTAGTCGGATCCAACGTCGTCAACCTAACGATCATCACTACCAACTGCGGCGCGAAGGCAAAGCTCGAGAACTTACCGTAATGGAGTCCGCGGTGGCCGGATCGCCGCGACGGGGTTTCGGCACAGTGGTTCACGAAGTTAAGAACAGGACGAACTCCGTGCGGCGGTGACAGCTCCGGCGAAATTCCGCGAGCTCCGACACGGCGGAGAGGATGCTCGGGGCGCGCTTGCAGAGAGGTGAAGGGGGTGAATGGAGGTTCGGGCGTCGACGGTGGATATTTATAGGCTGACGGGACGAGTCGTGCTCCGCATCCTGTGTCGGAACGCAAGCGTCGCACCATTGGATGCGCGACACGTGTTAAAACCCTAAACAGTAAAAATGGCTAAGGATAAGTTACCGCTCAAATCGCGAAAATGGCGCTAGAATTGGCGGAGCCGTTTGTTGTTAAGATTCCGATAAGCGCGAATAAGTGTTCACATTCGCGGGCGGGGAGTAACCAGGAGACATATTTTAAGGCTGTCGATGGATGAAGTCCCGCGGAATGAGAGATCTTCCGATTTACGGTTGGGAAAAAAGAAGATATGAAGTTGGAGTTCTTCAACTTTCTCCGCGTTACCATCAATGCCGGAGACCATGAGGTGTGAGCATGGCGGAAACTGCAGGCGACAGGAAACTGCTCTTGTTGTGGGTATACTTCATGGGTGTACCATCGACGGTGCTAGATTCGGCAAGCCAGGGTGGCCCATAGACGGTGATGGTGGCATGAGGCCATCGGGCGGCCCAGTTGCTGTTGATCATGAAGGATGAAGTCCGGCCCAGGATCAGATAGCCGGATCCGCACCGACCTTCGGAGGAACCCGGATCCATGGAGGCCCATGAGGAACCCGGATCCAGTACGACGTACATGGAAGGCGGATCCTTGACGTGCACGGCACGATATTGTACCGTAGACTAGGCAATCTGTAATCCGGTTAGGACTCTCCATGTAAACCCTAGATCCGTGTGCCTTTATAAGCCGGATCCTGGGAGCCCTAGAGGCACAACCTCAACCATTGTAACAACGCGCAAGCGCCCATTAATTCCAGACAAGCGTGATGGCCCAGTCGCCGTGCGGGTGTTCGAAGGTGGGTAACTCGCGTACCACCGTCCCGTGTGCACTCCGCCCTATGGCCCCTACTTCTTCTCCCCCTCGTGAGGATCCCTCCTCCGAGGTACCGTCGAATAGGCAACGACAATGGTGTTTGTTTGCAAAGAACAGTAAAAACAGTAGAATGTACTCAGATGTAAAAGAATGGACCCGGGTCCACGAGTTCACTAGAGGTGTCTCTCAATAAGATAACTAACATGCTGGGTGACATTACGGGCGGGCAATTGACAAATATAGATTCAATACATATCAACGATGATTACTATGTGATTTAATCAGGGCATTACGACAAAGTACATAGACCACTATCCACATGCATCTATGCCTAAATAATCCACCTTCAGGTTATCATCCGAACCCCTTCAGTATTAAGTTGTAAACAACAGATAATTGCATTAAGTATGGTGCGTAATGTAATCAACACAAATATCCTTAGACAAAGCATCAATGTTTTATCCCTAGTAGCAACAGCACATCCACAACCTTAGAACCTACTGTCACGATCCCAGATTCAATGGAGGCATGAACCCACTATCGAGCATAATTACTCCCTCTTGGAGTTACAAGTATCAACTTGGCCAGAGCCTCTACTAGCAACGGAGAGCATGCAAGAACATAAACAACACATATATGATAGATTGATAATCAACTTAACATAGTATTCTAGATTCATCGGATCCCGCCAAACACAACATGTAGCATTACATATAGATGATCTTGATCATGTTAGGCAGCTCACAAGATCTAAACAATGATAGCACAAGCGAGAGAAGACAACCATCTAGCTACTGCTATGGACCCATAGTCAAAGATGAACTACTCACGCATCAATCCGGAGGCGGGCATGATGATGTAGAGCCCCTCCGGTGATGATTCCCCTCTCCCCCAGGGTGCCGGAGGCGATCTCCTGAATCCCCCGAGATGGGATTCACGACGGCGGCATCTCTGGATGGTTTTCCGTATCGTGTCTTGATGCGCGTAGATGTACACGTCCGTTGGGAACCCCAAGAGGAAGGTATGATGCGCACAGCGGCAAGTTTTCCCTCAGAAAGAAACCAAGGTTATCGAACCAGTAGGAGCCAAGAAGCACGTGAAGGTTGTTGGTGGAGGAATGTAGTGCGGCGCAACACCAGTGAAACCGGCGCCAACGTGGAACCTGCACAACACAATCAAAGTACTTTGTCCCAACGTAAGTGAGGTTGTCAATCTCACCGGCTTGCTGAAAACAAAGGATTAAACGTATCGAGTGGAAGATGGTGTTTGTTTGCAAAGAGACAATGATTGAAGTAGAATGTATTCAGATGTAAATGAATGGACCGGGGTCCACGTTCACTAGAGGTGTCTCTCCAATAAGATAACTAACATCTTTGGGTGAACAAATTACGGGCGAGCAATTGACAAATAAAGATTCAATACATATCAATGATGATTACTATGTGATTTAATCAGGGCATTACGACAAAGTACATAGACCGCTATCCGACATGCATCTATGCCTAAATAATCCACCTTCAGTTATCATCCGAACCCCTTCCAGTATTAAGTTGCGAACAACAGATAATTGCATTAAGTATGGCGTAATGTAATCAACACAAATATCCTTAGACAAAGCATCAATGTTTTATCCCTAGTAGCAACAGCACATCCACAACCTTAGAACTTTCTGTCACTGTCCCATATTTAATGGAGGCATGAACCCACTATCGAGCATAATTACCCCCTCTTGGAGTTACAAGTATCAACTTGGCCAGAGCCTCTACTAGCAACGGAGAGCATGCAAGAACATAAACAACACATATATGATAGATTGATAATCAACTTAACATAATATTCTATATTCATCGGATCTCGCCAAACACAACATGTAGCATTACAAATAGATGATCTTGATCATGTTAGGCAGCTCACAAGATCTAATACAATGAAAGCACAAGCGGAGAAGACAACCATCTAGCTACGGCTATGGACCCATAGTCCAAGGATGAACTACTCACGCATCAATCCGGAGCGGGCATGATGATGTAGAGCCCCTCCGGTGATGATTCCCCTCTCCGGCGAGGTGCCGGAGAGGTGATCTCACGAATCCCCCGAGATGGGATTCGCGACGGCGTCTCTGGAAGGTTTTCCGTATCGTGGCTCTCGGTACAGGGGGTTTCGCGATGGAGGCTTTAAGTAGGCGGAAGGGTAGGTCAAAGGGCGTCACGAGGGGGCCACACACCAGGCCGGCGTGGGCCCTAGCCTGGCCGCGCGGACCTGGTGTGGCGGCGCCTCGTGGCCCAACTTCGTCTCCCTTTCGGTCTTCTGGAAGCTTCGTGCAAAAATAGGCCCTTGGGCGTTGATTTCGTCCAATTCCGAGAATATTTCCTTACTAGGATTTCAGAAACCAAAAACAGCAGAAAACAGCAACTGGCACTTCGGCATCTTGTTAATAGGTTAGTGCCGAAAAATGTATAATAATGCTGTAAAGTGTGTATAAAACATTCAAGTATTGTAATAAAAGTAGCATGGAATATAAGAAATTATAGATACATTTGAGACGTATCAAGCATCCCCAAGCTTAGTTCCTACTCGTCCTCGAGTAGGTAAACGATAACACAACTAATTTCTGAAGTGACATGCTACCAACATAATCTTGATCAACATTATTGTAAAGCATATGAGATGAATGGAGTGATCTGAACAAAAGATTGCTAACAAAGATAATGACTAAGCAAATGAATCATATAGCAAAACTTTTCATGAATAATACTTTCAAACAAGTATCAATAAGAGTTGCATAAGAGCTAACTCATAAGCAATAAATTCAAAGTAGAATGCATTGAAGCAACACAAAGGATGATTAAGTTTCAGCGATTGCTTTCAACTTGTAACATGTATATCTCATGGATATTTGTCAACATAGAGTAATATAACAAGTGCAATAAGTAAACATGTAAGAATCAATTGACACAGTTAACACAAGTGTTTGCTTCTAATATAGAAAGGAATGGGTAAACTGACTCAACATAAAGTAAAAGATTGGCCCTTCGCAGAGGGAAGCATGGATTACTATTTTTGTGCTAGAGCTTTTGTTTTGAAAACATAGAAATAATTTTGTCAACGGTAGTAATAATTCATATGTGCTATGCATAATACTTCCTACAAGTTGCATGTCTCATGCATAGAGTACTAATAGTGCTCGCACCTTGTCCTACTTAGCTCGGGAACACGGATTCTCATCGCATAACATATGCTTCAACCAAGTGTCACAAAGGGGTACCTCTATGCCGCCTGTACAAGTGTCTAAGGAGAAAGCACGCATTGGATTTATCGCTTTTGATTATTCTCAACTTAGACATCCATACCGGGACAACATAGACAACAGATAATGGACTCCTCTTTTTAATGCTTAAGCATTCAACAACAATTAATATTCTCATAAGAGATTGAGGTTGTATGTCCAAACTGAAACTTCCACCATGATACATGGCTTTAGTTAGCGGCCCAATGTTCTTCTCTAACATATGTATACTCAAACCATTTGATCATTAAGTCCACTTACTTCGGACAAGACGAACATGCATAGCATCTCACATGATATCCAACAAAGGTAAAGTTGATGGCGTCCCCAGAAAACATGGTTACCGCTCAACAAGCAACTTATAAGAATTAAGACACATAACTACATATTCATCACCACAATAGTTTTTAAGCTATTTGTCCCATGAGCTATATATTGTAAAGGTAGAGGAATGAAATTTTAAAGGTAGCACTCAAGTAATTTACTTTGGAATGGCAGAAAAATACCACATAGTAGGTAGATATGGTGGACACAAATGGCATGGAGTTTGGCTCAAGGTGTTTGGATGCACGAGAAGCATTTCCTCTCAGTACAAGGTTTGGGCTAGCAAGGTTGTTTGAAGCAAACACAAGTATGAACAGGTACAGCAAAACTCACACAAGAACATATTGCAAGCATTATAAGGCTCTACACTGTCTTCCTTGTTGTTCAAACACTTTACCCGAAAATATCTAGACTTAGAGAGAACAATCATGCAAACCAAATTAAACAAGCTCTACGGTAGTTCTTCATTAATAGATTAAACTACATGATGCAAGAGCTTAAACATGATCTAATGAGAGCTCAAACAATTGCCAAATTTACCAAACCATATGCAGCATTTTCCAATTCCAACCAAATAGCAATCTAACGAAGCAATAAGCTTTCGCCATGAACATTAAAGCACAATTAAGAACACAAGTGTTCCATAAGAAAAAGCGGAGCGTAATATCTCCAATATAAGAATGGTGGGATCCAACTTTATTCAAAACAAAACAAAAATAAAAACAAACCGACGCTCCAAGTAAAGAACATAAGAATGTGACGGAATAAAAATATAGTTTCACTAGAAGTGACCTGATAATGTTGTCGATGAAGAAGGGGATGCCTTGGGCATCCCCAAGCTTAGATGCTTGAGTCTTCTTAAAATATGCAGGGATGAACCAAGGGCATCCCCAAGCTTAGACCTTTCACTCTTCTTGATCATAGTATATCATCTCCTCTTCTCTTGACCCTTGAAAACTTCCTTCACACAAACTTCAAGCAAACTCATTAGAGGGTTAGTGCATAACCACAAATTCACATATTCAGAGGTGACACAATCATTCTAAACACTTCTGGACATTGCACAAAGCTTTTGAAAGTTAATGAAACAAAGAAACTCATTCAACATAGCAAAAGCGGCAATGCGAAATAAAAGGCAGAATCTATCAAAAACAGAACAGTCCGTAAAGATGCATCTGGACGGGGCACTTAACTTGCTCAAATGGAAAAACTCAAAACTAATGAAAGTTGCGTACATATATGAGGATCATGCTCGTAAATTTGCAGATTTTTTTCGAATGTTTTACAGAGACTTATGCCGGAATCGTGAGAGACACAATGCTGTTGCGAGCGATCCCAAATATAGCATCAAGTTTAGCATAAAAACTTTACTTGGCACAAAAACATGATAAGGAGAGGTTGCTACAGTAGTAAACAACTTCCAAGACTCAACAATACAGTAAATAAAATAAAACATGGGTTATCTCCCAAGAAGTGCTTTTCTTTAACGCCTTTCAGCTAGGCGCAGAAAGTGCAAATCAAGTAACATCAAGAGAAGAAGCATCAACATCATAGCTTGTTCTAATAATAGAATCAAAAGGCAACTTCATTCTCTTTCTAGGGAAGTGTTCCATACCTTTCTTGAGAGGGAATTGATATTTAATATTACCTTCTCTCATATCAATAACAGCACCAACTTTGAAGAAAAGGTCTTCCCAACACAATAGGACAAGATGCATTGCATTCGATATCCAAGACAACAAAGTCAACGGAGACAAGGTTATTGTTAACCATAATACGTTATCAATCCTCCCCAAAGGTTTCTTTTTAACATTATCGGCAAGATTAACATCCAAATAACAATTCTTCAATGGTGGCAAGTCAAGCATATCATAAATCTTTTTAGGCATAACAGAAATACTTGCACCAAGATCACATAAAGCATTACATTCAAAATCATTGAATTTCATTTTAATGATGGGCTCCCAACCATCTTCTAACTTCAGGAATAGAAGCTTCAAGTTTTAATTTCTCTTCCCTAGCTTTAATGAGAGCATTTGTAATATGTTTTGTAAAGGCTAAATTTATAGCACTAGCATTAGGACTTCTAGCAAGTTTTTGTAAGAAGTTTATAACTTCAATCATCAAAATCTAAACCATTATGTTCTACAACAATGGAATCATTGTCACCAATATTTTGAAAAATTTCAGCAGTTTTATCACAAACAGAGTTTCAGGCAATTTTACGCTTTGCACTAGGAGTAGAAACATTGCCAACACCAATATTTTACCATTGATAGTAGGAGGTGCAGCAACATGTGAAGAATCAACATTACTAGTAGTGGTAATAGTCCATACTTTAGCTACATTATTCTCTTTAGCAAGTTTTTCTTTTTCTTCTCTATCCCACCTAGCATGCAATTCAGCCAACAGTCTAATATTATCATTAATTATAACTTGGATGGCATTTGTTTTAGCAAACCTAGCATCTTCAACTTTCTCAGGCATAACTTTCAATTTTAAAAGATCAACATCAAGAGCAAGACTATCAACCTTAGAAGCAAGAATATCAATTTTATCAAGCTTTTCTTCAACGGTTTTATTGAAAGCAGTTTGTGTATTAATAAATTCTTTAAGCATCACTTCAAGACCAGAGGGTACACTCTTATTATTATTGTAAGAATTACCATAAGAATTACCATAACCATTACCATTATTAGAAGGATATGGCCTAAAGTTGTTGTTACCATAATTATTCCTATAAGCATTGTTGTTGAAATTATTACTTTTAATGAAATTCACATCAACATTTTCTTCTTGAGCAACCAATGAAGCTAAAGGAACATTATTAGGATCAATATGAGATCTACCATTTGCAAGCATAGACATAATAGCATCAATCTTATCACCCAAAGAAGAGGTTTCTTCAACAGAATTTACCTTCTTACCTTGAGGAGTTCTTTCAGTATGCCATTCAGAGTAATTGATCATCATATCATCAAGTAATTTAGTCGCGGCGCCCAAGGTGATGGACATAAAAGTACCTCCAGCAGCTGAATCCAATAGGTTCCTTGAGGAAAAATTCAATCCTGCATAAAAGGTTTGGATGATCATCCAAGTAGTCAGTCCATGGGTTGGGCAATTCTTTACCAAAGATTTCATTCTCTCCCATGCTTGAGCAACATGTTCATTATCAAATTGTTTAAAGTTCATAATGCTACTTCTCAAAGATATAATCTTAGCAGGAGGATAATATTTACTAATAAAAGCATCTTTACATTTAGTCCATGAATCAATACTATTCTTAGGCAAAGATAGCAACCAATCTTTAGCTCTTCCTCTTAATGAGAAAGGAAACAATTTCAGTTTTATAATATCACCATGTATATCCTTATACTTTTGCATTTCACAAAGTTCAACAAAATTATTAAGATGGGCAGCAGCATCATCAAACTAACACCAGAAAATTGCTCTCTCATAACAAGATTCAGTAAAGCGAGGTTTAATTTCATAGAATTCTGCTGTAGTAGCAGGTGGAGCAATAGGAGTACATATAAAATCATTATTATTTGTGCTAGTGAAGTCACACAACTTAGTATTTTCAGGAGTACCCATTATAACAGTAATAAAGTAAACTAGGCAAATAAAGTAAAGACAAGTAACTAATTTTTTTGTGTTTTTGATATAGAGAACAAGACAGTAAATAAAGTAAAGCTAGCAACTAATTTTTTTGTGTTTTGTTTAAGTGCAGCAAACAAAGTAGTAAATAAAATAAAGCAAGACAAAAACAAAGTAAAGAGATTGAAGTGGAGACTCCCCTTGCAGCGTGTCTTGATCTCCCCGGCAACGGCGCCAGAAAAAGTTGCTTGATGCGCGTAGATGTACACGTCCGTTGGAACCCAAGAGGAAGGTATGATGCGCACAGCGGCAAGTTTTCCCTCAGAAAGAAACCAAGGTTATCGAACCGGTAGAAGCCAAGAAGCACGTGAGGTTGTTGGTGGAGGAATGTAGTGCGGCGCAACACCGGGAAACCGGCGCCAACGTGGAACCTGCACAACACAATCAAAGTACTTTGTCCCAACGTAACAGTGAGGTTGTCAATCTCCCCGGCTTGCTGAAAACAAAGGATTAAACGTATCGAGTGGAAGATGGTGTTTGTTTGCAAAGAACAACAGAGATTGCAGTAGAATGTATTCAGATGTAAAAGAATGGACCGGGGTCCACAGTTCACTAGAGGTGTCTCTCCAATAAGATAACTAACATGCTGGGTGAACAAATTACAGGCGAGCAATTGACAAATAAAGATTCAATACATATCAATGATGATTACTATGTGATTTAATCAGGGCATTACGACAAAGTACATAGACCGCTATCCAGCATGCATCTATGCCTAAAAAGTCCACCTTCAGGTTATCATCCGAACCCCTTCCGGTATTAAGTTGCGAACAACAGATAATTGCATTAAGTATGGCGCGTAATGTAATCAACACAAATATCCTTAGACAAAGCATCAATGTTTTATCCCTAGTAGTGACCACATCCACAACCTTAGAACTTTCTGTCACTGTCCAGATTTAATGGAGGCATGAACCCACTATCGAGCATAATTACCCCCTCTTGGAGTTACAAGTATCAACTTGGCAAGAGCCTCTACTAGCAACGGAGAGCATGCAAGAACATAAACAACACATATATGATAGATTGATAATCAACTTAACATAATATTCTATATTCATCGGATCTCGCCAAACACAACATGTAGCATTACAAATAGATGATCTTGATCATGTTAGGCAGCTCACAAGATCTAATACAATGAAAGCACAAGCGGAGAAGACAACCATCTAGCTCTTGCTATGGACCCATAGTCCAAGGATGAACTACTCACGTATCAATCCGGAGGCGGGCATGATGATGTGAGCCCCCTCGGTGATGATTCCCCTCTGGCGGTGCGGAGGTGATCTCCACAATCGAGATGGGATTCGCGGCCTGATGATACGTCCAAAACGTATCTACTTTCCCGAACACTTTTGCTATTGTTTGCCTCTAATTTGTGTATTTTGGATACAACTAACACGGACTAACGCTGTTTTCCAGCAGAACTGTGTCGTTTTGTGCAGAAATCCAACTTTC
Source organism: Lolium multiflorum (assembly GCA_030979885.1). Classification (NCBI taxonomy): domain Eukaryota; kingdom Viridiplantae; phylum Streptophyta; class Magnoliopsida; order Poales; family Poaceae; genus Lolium; species Lolium multiflorum. Next base: position 107,068 of record JAUUTY010000275.1, read on the forward strand.
GGGAAAATCCTCGGAATTTCTTCAGATGGCCCTATTTTACCAAAATATTGACGGAGCCAGAAGGGCGGAGGAGGTGGAGGCCCGAGGGCCCCACACCATAGGGCGGCGCGGCCCAGGGGGGGCCCGCGCGGCCCTATGGTGTGGCCCCCTCGGCCGGCCTCCGACGCCCCCTTGGACTACTTATCGGGTTCGACCTAAAACGCACGGGAGAAGTCGAAGTGCCAGAAAACCCTCCGGAGAGCCGCCACATCGCGAGCTCATCGGGGCAGTCTCCGTTCGGCACTCCGCAGGACGGGGAGTGGAGGAGATCTTCACGCCATCACCGCCAACGCCTCTCCATCAACCAGCAATGTTTCCCCCATCCATGTGTGAGTAATTCCCCCGCTGTAGGCTGAAGGGGATGGTAGGGATTGGATGAGATTGGTCATGTAATAGTCATAAGATTGTTAGGGCATAGTGCCTAGTATCCGTAGATGTCACTTTTATGATATTGTTGCAACTTGTTATGCTTAATGCTTGTCACTAGGGCCCGAGTGCCATGATCTCAGATCTGAACATGTTATTTATTCATGAAGATATTCGTTGTTTATGATCTTACCTGCAAGTTGTATACACATGTCGCTGTCCGGAACCAATGGCCCCGAAGTGACAGGAACCGGAGGGATGGTAGTGATGTGAGGATCACATGTGTTCACAGTGTTAATGCTTTGCTCTACTCTATTAAAAGGAGTACCTTAATATCCAGTAGTTTCCCTAGAGGCCCGGCTGCCACCGGCTGGTAGGAAGAAGATGTTGTGCAAGTTTCTCATTGCGAGCACGTACGACTAAATATGGAACACATGCCTATTGATTGATTAGTACTTGGATACCGTTTTATTATTATCTGCAAATGCCCATGCTTTGATTGTTACATGAGTTTCTCTCATCCATGCAACGCCCAAATCCGTCCTGTGCCTCGATATTTAATCTGCTGTTTACTAAAATCCCTCTACGCTGTCTTTTTCCGCTGCCTTGCTATTTAGCTATTTCCCTTGCCATAAAGCACCTCATGATAAACTCTGCGAGCAAGTCTGTTTCAGGTGCAGCTGAATTGACAACTCATTTGTTAAGGCTTTCAAGTATTCTTTGTCTCCCCTTGTGTCGAATCAATAAATTGGGTAATACTTCCCTCGAAGGATTGCGATCCCCTATACTTGTGGGTCATCAAGACTATTTTCTGCGCCGTTGCCGGGGAGCATAGCTTTATTTGGAAGTTCACTTGGATTGATATTGTTACTGCAAATTCTCCATTATGGGTAAACCTCGCGATACTAAGATCGCCATATTACCATCCACTACAAGAAAAGGTACAACTCTGAGTACCTCTGCCGCTCTTGATTCACCATCTGTGATTGATAAACTTGTTTCACCGCCACATGCTTCGCGTGCTGGTACTTCTGCTGAATCTGAAAATTCTCATAATATTGATAATGTTTCTGCGTGCTTGATGATAGTGGTTCATTGGGATCTTTTCTAGATGCTACAATTGCTAAGTCTAGACAAATTGAAAATACTGAAACTCCTAATGCTACTACACACCTGTTAATTCACCTGAGTCTGTTGATTATTCTAGTGATGATCTTGATGAAGATTATGTAGAGCTTGATGATGATTTTATTGAAAAATGCAATGCTACTACTGATGCAAGAAAAATTAAAAAGTTGCTTGCAGAACATGCTGTTAGATATAAACCATCTCCTGATCCTAAATTTGCCACATCTCCTATAAACATTAGGGATAAAGATTATGATTTTTCTCTTGATCTATCTCATATAGCTATTGTTGAGAAAACACCCTTTTGTGGTACTGAAAAAGAAAGTGCTGTTGAACACATGACTGAGTTATCTACTCTTAGTGGCTTGTTTTCTGATGATATTAAGATGCGTACTTATTTTGTCGCTAAAATTTTCCCTTTCTCATTAAAGGATGATGCTAAAACTTGGTATAATAATTTGCCTCCTGGTTCTATTAAAAGTCCAAAAGAATTGCTTGATGTTTTCTTCCGTAAATACTTTCCTGCTAGTGCTCAACATGCTGCTTTGCAGAGAATTTATAATTTTGACCAGGAAGATGGAGAGAAATTGCCTGAGGCTTGGGCTAGATTTTGCTCTCTTATTAGAGCTCAGCCTGACCATGATTTGGAAAAGCATGATTTACTTGATATATTTTATAGTGGACTAACTATTGAGTCTAGGGCATACCTGGATAGTTGTGCTGGTTGTGTTTTCAGGAAAAGAACTCCAGACGAAGCTGAAGAATTATTGGCTAAAATAGGCCGGAATCATGATGATTGGTCTACAATTGAACCAACCCCGACACCGATAGTGAAGAAGAGGGGTATGATTAAATTAAATGATGAAGATATGAGGGAAGCCAAGAAGTCTCTTAAGGAGAAAGGTATTAAACCTGAAGATGTGAAGAATTTACCTCCTATAGAAGATATATGTGAGACAATTCCCCCTTCATCTACGATTGAGGTACACTCGCTTCAACACTTTACTAGGAAGATATTCCGTATTCAAAATCTCCTGCTCAATGCTTAGATGAATTTGATAATTATATTGTTAAGCAAGAAAATTTTAATATGAGAGTAGAGAATCATTTAATGGAAAATTCCCGAGCTATTAGTGAATTGCATGGTATTGTGGAGAGAACCTCCAATGATGTTAAGATACTTGTTAAACATTTTTCAAATGGTTCAAACTCAAATTGATCAACTTACTAAAGTGCAAAATGACTTGTTGAGAAATAATTCTAAAGAAAAACATGCTTGTGAAGTAACAACTAGAGGTGGTGCTTCTACCCAGGATCCTCTATATCCTAAAGGGCATCCCAAAAGAGTTGAACAAGATTCTCAACCAATTAAAACTAGTGCTCCATCAGAAAAAGAAAAAGAAACATAAGAATGTTGTAGAATCCTCTGAACCTGTTAATGATCCTAATAGTATTTCTATTTACGATGCTGAACCGAAAGTGGTAATGAACATGAGGAAGATAATGATAAGAATGATACTCTACGATAAAGAAGAAATTGAAAAAGAACCTGAAAAGCATGCTAAAAATAAAAAGTATACTAAAGAAGATTTTATTAAAAAGAAACATGGTAATGAAAGAGAACCTTGGGTTCAAAAGCAAATGCCTTTTCCTGCTAAGAAACTAAAATCAAAGGAGGAGGAACATTATAATAAATTTTGTGATTGGATGAAACCTTTATTTATGCAAATCCCTTTGACTGATGCTATTAAATTGCCAGTATATGAAAGATATTATTACTAACAAAAGGAAAGTCCCCAATGAGGAGATTTCTACTATGCTCGCTAATTACTCCTTCAATGGTAAGGAGTACCAAAGAAGTTGGGCGACCCGAGGTATACCGACTATTCCTTGTTCCATCAAGAATAATTATGTTAGAGCTCTATGTGATTTGGGAGCAGGTGTGAGTGTGATGCCTTTTTCTCTTTACTAGGAGGCTTGATTTAGATAAATTGATACCCACTTACTTATATATCTTTGCAAATGGCTGATAAATCTCCTGCTATTTCTGTTGGTTTATGTGAAAATGTTCATTATGCAAGTTACTCAGCATTGCTTGATATTAAGCGATTTCGTTGTGTTGGAAATGAAGATGATAATATGTCCATTATTCTTGGAAGACCCTTTCTTATTACTGCAGGGGCTGTTATTGGTTGCAATAAAGGCATGGTTACTTTCAATGTTGATGATAAGGAACACCATTGTCTATTTTCCCAAGAGGATTGATAAAGTATGTGGAGTCAATACAATTTTTAATGTGAAAACTATCAAAGTGGGATCCATTGATTGTCCTATATATGAGCCTAAATAAGAATATCAAACTCTTGTGATTGGATCCATATCAATTCAATATAAGGTAACATGATTGATTTGAGGTTTATTTCTTCTTATGTCATATAAATTTATTTGGTAGCAAGACTTGATCAACCTTGTTAACAAGTATATTTTATTGCATAAAAGAGTTAAACAACACTTCTTTCTTTCTCTCTCCTTTCACTTATTTTACTTGTTGTAGCACTTTTTATTTTGCAATATGCTTTAGTCATTTAAGATTTTAGAAATCATTTTCTTAGTAATCATTAATTTAATACCCGAGAAATGTGCATTTTTCAAGTTCTCTAAAAATTACAAAAATTACACCGTTGGTCTATTTTTAAATGACACACAGGAGCACGAGAGGGATGACTGTGGGCACCGAAGTGCCACACCATAGAGGCGGCGCGGCCGGCCAGGGGCCGCGCCTGTGTGGTGTGGGCCACCCCTGCCCCACTACATCATCTCTTCTCCCACTCTCTTCTCTCTCCCAGAAAAACTCGTACCAAGTTTCTCTCACTCGTGTTTATGCTCAAGAATTCGCGATTTTTCGATCTCCTTGCTCAGCCCCGATTTCTGTTCGGAAATTTGGCACATTTACTCTTTGGTATGTGACTCCTTTGATTGTCCAATTAGAATTTCATTTGGTTGAGTATATCTTGAATATTTTCCTGCTGTAGATAACATGTTATTGAGCTTGCGTGCTTGTTCTAAGTGGTAGAAATTAGTTTTGATGCATGTTTAGCACTCTAGCAAGTTCCTGGTAGTTCCCTTCAATTACACACCTTGAAATCAAATTTTATAATGATTGTTGAAAATTTCGGAAGGGGAAGATGAAGAAATTCAAGTTTGGAGAGTTGTTCAAGAAAGCAACAACCAGCACCGGTAGGCCCTCGAGGGCGTCCACTCAAATTAGGCGATCCTACAATGAGGATGTCATCGCGCCTAGCTTTCACGCCCGAGGAGGACCATGGGGCCCCTAATGCTTCATCCTTCCCTTGTTATGAGTTTCTAACCAATGCAGGATTATTGGATGACTTCTTCACCCTCGTCAACAGGGCAGGCCTAGCCACCTACGTGGGAGGCGAGAGGGGACAATATTACAGGCTCACCAAAGTTTCGTTGAGAGCTTCAAGTTCCGCAACACACGGAATATGAGCCGACGGTCGCATTCAAGATTTATGATATTCTTGTTACCATGAAATGGGAGGAATTTTGTTTTGCATTGGGTATTGCTCCTGTAGGGTACAACAAGGAGGATTGATGACAACCCTCGGGACTTGTTGGAGCTCTGCCGAGGGATCACCCAGGGATGATTGCCGCACCATCCGGCGAGGGAAGATAAAAACATTCAACTTCCCGCTATTAAATATTTCGCATATTACATTGGTACTAGCATTTTGGGTAGAGAAAATACTAGTAACATCTCTAGCTACCATCTTGCTTTCTTGAATGTTGCACTTCCTTATTGGAGAGACACCTTATCATCTTGGTTCTCTTATTGCTCGCCGCTTGTCTAGCGGGGGCCTATTTTGGAGGAACTATTGCATCACGCATTCTAACACATCCTAGATATTCCTCTTGATTCTAATGATATACCATTAACCCCTAGGAAGCTAGATATTGCTGGTATGAAGAGCCATCATTTGGTTACTACTCCACCATAGATAATATTGTCTATAAAATGTTGTTCTTGATGGGAATGAGAAAGAAATCCCTCTTCCCAAGCAGGGTTTGGCACCATCCAGCGAGGCAATCATGGTCGCTAACAAAGGAGGTGGAGGAACATATGAAAGATACAAGAATTCCACCAGCAACACGACTCCGAGAACGCCGAGCCCCCCTACGACTACACCGTCACGTACCCCGGCGTTTCCTCCAGCACATACATGGAACCGGGTCGTTCTTCGTCATATTACGAGCACCACTTCATGGGGACCGTGGGAATGACCTCCACTTAGGCCAAGCCTAAGCTTGGGGGAGATATACCGGCATCACTCATTCTTTGCATATTATGATTGCTGGATACTTGTACATACTTGTTTAGTCTCTAGAGTGGTTTTTTAATGAGAGGGAGATGATATTTGGGGAAGTGCTGTCCAAAAACAGATTCTGTGCTGTTACTAAAAATTCGTACGCACAGCCAGAACGTTATTTTGAGTTGCCAATTTTTGAGCATGTTCCCCAGGTTGTTATCTAACTTTCATTAGTTGAACACTTTTGGTCTGAGCAATGGAAGATTTTTGTTAAAAATTCGATTTCTGTACTGCTGTCAGGATTTGGCAAATTTCTGTCATCCTGCTTTTCTGTGTTTCTGTTAGTTTGCATTCTTTTGTTTTCACTTTGTTTCTTTCCTAAAACACAAAAAGACCAAAAATATTTCTGTAGTTTCTCTTCACCATTTTATTTATTTGGTACCTTGCTCTTAGTTTGCTTTATTTGCTATCGTTAGTTTACTATGAGAAAACCCAAAAAGATTTTGCTTTGTTTGCTTGTTTTCTTTCGTGCTTGTTTCTAATTCAAAAACACCAAAAATATTTGCTGTTCTTCTTTGGTTTGTAAAGTTCATCATGAGTTCAATGGTCTTCGGTGGCT
>JAUUTY010000276.1:0-89105 GCA_030979885.1 Lolium multiflorum
ACATGGTGCTACAGGAGAAACCCTGAGGGCGAAGGGGTTGGCCGATGCGCAGGGTGGTTTGTGTTGAGCGTTGGTTGTTGTTTATTCCTTAAGCCTAGATACATATTTATAGTCAGTGGACTTCTAATGTGAGCGTGCACCAAACCGTGCACGGGCCAAACTCTAACTAACCGACACGTATCCTAATATGCTACAGATACACGGGCCATTTAGCCCAAACTTGTACACAAGGCCGATTCTCATATCTCTTCTATATGTATATCTTCAAATCCGTCTTGATCGCGGCCCACCTCTGGCTTGGTCAAATTCTGGTGATAACACAAACTACTTCTCAATTTGTGTCGATGTTTTATAGCTCATGAGGAAGTATGTGGTGTTTTATCTTTCAACCTTGTCATTTACTCCTGACGGACTTTCACAATGGGACTAATTGCTTTGTCAAGCTTATCAATAATTTTGCAAAAAGAGCTAGCAGCGGGGTTCCCGGCCCCAATTAATTAACCTTCATTAATAATTCTCTTCCGTGTTTTTTGATTTATCGATGCAGCAACTTAACACCTTGAAATAGACACTCCCCCACTTGGTATGTGAATGTTGGAAGGCACCCGAGGATTCGGTTAGCCATGGCTTGTGTAAGCAAAGGTTGGGGGTGTCATCCATAATGAAACTAAAATACATGTGTAAACAAAAGAGAAGAGGGATGATCTACCTTGCTGGTGGAAATAACGTCCTTCATGGGAGCCGCTCTTGAGAGTCTGGTTGGTGAGGTGGTTAGAGTACCCACTATCATTCGTTGACAACAACAAAACACCTCTCAAAACAATTTTACTTCTGTCTTTGTCAAAATGTAAAGCTCTAGCACATGTTAATCTTGCTTCCCTCTGCGAAGGGTCAATCTTTACTTTTATGATTGAGTCGCCATCCTTGCTTTGAGCACCTTCTTGAGAGCATAACATTGTCATTCTTAGTATAATATGCTTGTCCCAAATATGATCAATTGTGGTATAACTTTGATGCTTTTATCTTTGACAATCTTTACTTCTAGTCTTTCCATGAACTTCAGAGGTGCCTGGGCATTTATGTTTTGTTGTACAAATACGGGCAAGCGAGATACCACTTTATCATATCTTTCTATGACATTGCAATCCTGCTTATGGAAGTGTTTCATGATGCTTGTTATTAGTTTGTTGGTATCTCTTTTATGATTGACACGGTTACTATTAGATGACTTTATTTGCATGTATCTTATTATGAATTGCTTAAGTACTTGCCCGTATCATGAGAATATTTACATCCTTATGAGCAAATGTGTTCGTGAAAGTTCTTTTATACGCACTCAGTTGTTAACTGGAATTGCTTGAGGATAAGCAATAAGCTAAGCTTGGGGAGTTGATACGTCCAAAACTTATCTACTTTCCCGAACACTTTGCTATTGTTTTGTCTCTAAATTTGTGTATTTTGGATACAACTAACACGGACTAAAGCTGTTTTCAGCAGCAGAATTGCTTTGGTGTCTTGTTTTTGTGCGAAACTCAACTTCGGGGGAAAATCCGGAAAAATCGCAATGGGCCTATTTTCACCGTGAAGATACGAGGCCAAAAGGGCAAGCCGGGGGGCCATGGCCCCCACACCACAGGCAGCGTGGCCTGGGCGCCGCCCTATGGTGAGCGCCTCGGCGGCCCCGATCTTTCCTTCGGACTACAAAACCCTTCCGACCTAAAACGCCGATGGTTGACCATATTTCCGGAAGAACGTCGAGAACTCTCACGCCATCGCAGAAACTCCGCCTCGGGACCGACTCCATTGCGCTCTCCGCCGAGACGGGGAATTGGAGGGGATCATCGCCATCACCCGATGCCTCTCCATCGACCATCCATGTTTCCCCATCCATGTGTAGAAGTAATTCCCCCGCTGTAGGCTGAAGAGGATGGTAGGGATTGGATGAGATTGATCATGTAATAGTCATAATATTGTTAGGGCATAGTGCCTAGTATCCGTAGTTGGTACTTTTATGATATTTTTTGCAACTTGTTATGCTTAATGCTTGTCACTAGGGCCAGTGCCATGATCTCAGATCTGAACACTGTTATTGATTCATGAAGATATTCATTGTTTCTACGATCTTACACCTGCCAATTGTATACACATATTGCTGTCCGAAACCTGAGGCCCCAAAGTGATCAGAAATTGGGACAGCCGGAGGGGAAGGCGTGATGTGAGATCACATGTGTTCACGGAGTGTTATGCTTTGCTTCGGTACTCTATTAAAAGGAGTACCTTAATTTCGATAGTTTCCCTAGAGGCCCGGCTGCAAGCTGGTAGGACAAAGATGTTGTGCAAGTTTCTCATTGCGAGCACGTACGACTATATACGAACACATGCCTATGGATTGTTTAGTACTTGGATACCGTTTATTATTATCTGCAAATGCCATGTCTTGATTGTTACATGAATTCTCTCATCCATGCAACGCTCGTTCATCCATCCATGTGCCTACAATATTTTAATCCTGCTGTTTGCTAAAACCACTACTACTGTCTTTGTTACACTGCTGCTGTTATTTCACTACTCCTACTGCTATAAAACTGTTGGCTATTGATAAACTCTTGCGAGCAAGTATGTTTCAGGTGAAGCTGAATTGACAACTCCGTTGTTAAGGCTAAATATTCTTTGGCTCCCTTGTGTCGAATCAATAAATTGGGTTTACTTCCCTCGAAGACTGTTGCGATCCCCTATACTTGTTGGTCATCAGAGACTATTTTCCGGCGCCGTTGCCGGGGAGCATAGCTTTATTTGCAAGTTCACCTGAATTGATATTGTTCGCTGCAAATCCTCCATCATGGGTAAACCTCGCGATGCTAAAGTCGCCATATTACCATCACTACAAGAAAAGGTACAACTCTGAGTACCTCTGCTGCTCTTGATTCACCATCTGTGATAAGTCAACTAGTTTCACCACCACAAGCTTCACGTGTTGGTGATACGTCTCCAACGTATCGATAATTTCTTATGTTCCATGCTACTTTATTGATGATACCTACATGTTTTATACACATTATATGTCATATTTATGCATTTTTTGGAACTAACCTATTAACAAGATGCCGAAGTGCCGTTCTGTTTACTGTTTTGTTCAGAAATCCTAGTACTGAAATATTCTCGGAATTGGACGAAATCAACGCCGGGTTCTATTTTTCCACGAAGCTTCGGAACACCCGGGAAGGACCCAGGAGGGGGCCGCAGGCCACCAGACCATAGGCAGCGCGGCACAGGTGTAGCTGCGCCACCTATGGTGTCGCCGCCTCTTCGACCTTCTGACGCTGCCCTTTCGCCTATATAAATCCCGTGCATCCATAGGAAGAAGCCACGGTGCGCGAAGCCATCACAGAGCCGCCAGCCATGTGACCAAGATGCGGGGAGACGGGATTCTACCGTTTCGGCACCCTGCCGGACGGGGAAATGCCCCCGGAGCCATCTCCATCGTTCCATCGACACCTCCGCCATCTTCATCACCGCTCTTGCTCCCATGAGGAGGAGTAGTTCTCCATCGAGGCCGGGGCTGTACCGGTAGCTATGTGGTTAATCTCTCTATGTGCTTCAATACAATAATCTCATGAGCTGCCTTACATGATTGGGATTCATATGATGATGCTTGTAATCTAGATGTCATTATGCTGCTAGTCAAGTGAGTTTTACTTATGAGATCTCCGGAGACTCCACCTGCATGGTGTAAAGGTGACGAGTGTGTGCACCGTGTGTGGGTCTCTTAGGCATATTTCACAGATACTTATTGTTAGCATTGAATGGGAAGTGCTTATTTATATCTCTTATGATTGCAATGTGTTTTGTATCACAATTTATCTATGTGCTACTCTAGTGATGTTATTAAAGTAGTTTTATTCCTCATGCACGGTGTAATGGTATAGTGTGTGCATTCGTGTTAGTACTTGGTTTATTGATCATGATCTCTTGTAGATTATAAAGTTAACTATTGCTATGATAGTATTGATATGTATTATTCCTCATAGGCGTGAAGGTGACGATTATTGCATATATGTTGGTACTTGGTTTAGATCGTTTGATCTTTCATGCACTCTAAGGTTATTTAAATATGAACATTGAATTGTGGAGCTTGTTAACTCCGGCATTGAGGTTGGGTAATCCTACGCAATGTGTTCATCATCCAACAAGGGAGTGTAGAGTATGCATTTATCTGTTATGTGATGTGATCAATGTTGAGAGTGTCACTAATTGAAAGTCTATTCCCTAGGCCTTGTTCCTAAATACAGCTATCGCTGCTTGTTTACTGTCTTCGTTACTACTGCTGCGTTACTTCTGCTTGTTTACTTCCTACAATATTACTACCATCAACTGCACGCCGGTAAGCTATTTTCTGGCGCCGTACTACTGCTCATATTCATTCATACCACTTGTATTTCACTATCTCTTCGCCGAACTAGTGCACTATTGGAGGTGTGTTGGGGACTGGGGACTTCTTGCTTTGTGGTTGCCGGGTTGCATGAGAGGGATATCTTTGACCTCTTCCTCCCTGAGTTCGATTTGGGTGATCCACTTAAGAGAAACTTGTTGTTGTTCTACAAACCTCTGCTCTTGGAGGCCCAACACGTCTACAGAATAGAAACACCCGTAGACATCAAGCACTTTGGCGCCGTTGCCGGGGAGGAAAGGTAAAAGGCACTCATACTCCGGTTCCAGGTAACAGTACTTTTCAGGCGCCATTGTGTGTGTGCTCGAAGCTATTTCCTTTAGACTCTGCAATTCCGACATTTGGTTTCTTGTTTACACTAGTTAGGCATAATGGACAACAATGACCTTCTTATTCTATTTCCTGATTTAAGACATGGATGGTTTGATGCGAAAATTAAAAACCCATGGAACATATTAATATGAATGCTTTGAACACTATTGTTGCTAATGCTATGGAAAATTCCAAGCTTGGGGAAGCTGGCTTTGATGAGCTTGTGATATTTTAGTCCCAAAGCATTGAGGAGAAAATTTACTTTGATGATACTTTGCCTCCTATATTTGATGATGAGAATAATAATGATGGCTACTTTGTTGAGTTTGCTCCCACTACAACCAATAAGGGCTCCTTTGATTCAAAGGATTTGCATAGGAATTGTGTAGGATTTGGTTCCTATGGGAAAAATTCGTATACATGTTGTTTGATTCATAGGAACTTATCCTATAGGAAAAATTCCTATAGGAATCTTGTAGTGTGATTCCTATAGGAAAAAGCATTAGCTCATACCTCATGGAAAAATTCCTTTGCTACAATCAAACAAACTTCATTTTCCTATAGGTTTCAAGTAGACATGCCAATAATGATAGCTACTTTGTTGAATTTGCTCCCACTACAACTACTAAAATTGATTATGCCTATGTGGAGAGTAATAATTTATGCATGAGACTCATGATAAGAATGCTTTATGATGTGATAGTTATATTGTTGAGTTTACTCATGATGCTACTGAAAGTTATTATGAGAGAGGAAAATATGGTTATAGAAATTTTTTCATGTTACTAAAATGCCTCTCTATGTGCTGAAATTTTTAAGCTACACTTGTTTTATCTTTATGCTTTTTGCATTATGCTTCTTGAACTTGTTTATTTACAGATTCCTATGCATATAGGAAGCATGTTAAACTTAAATGTGTTTTGAATTTGCCTCTTGATGCTCTCTTTGCTTCAACTCTTATTTCTTACGAGTGCATCATTAAAGCTGAGCCCATCTTAATGGCTATAAGAAAGAACTTCTTGGGAGATAACCCATGTGTTTTTTTTTTACTACAATACTTTGTTTTATATTTGTGTCTTGGAAGTTGTTTACTACTGTAGCAGCCTCTCCTTATCTTAGTTTTATTTGCATTGTTGTGCCAAGTAAGAGTTTCTATGTCAAAGTTGATGTTATATTTGGGATGGCTGCGCAGAAAGCATTGCTGTGTGTCACGAATCTGGGCACAGGTCTCTGTAGAAAGATTCGAAAAAATCTGCCAATTTCCGAGCGTGATCCTCGGATATGTACGCAACTTTCATTAGTTTTGAGTTTTCCATTTGAGCAAGTCTGGTGCCATCTTAAAATTCGTCTTTACGGACTGTTCTGTTTTTTTACAGATTCTGCCTTTTATTTCGCATTGCCTCTTTTGCTATGTTGGATGAATTTCTTTGATCCATTAATGTCCAGTAGCTTTGTGCAATGTCCAGAAGTGTAAAGAATGATTGTGTCACCTCTGAACATGTGAATTTTGATTATGCACTAACACTCTAATGAGTTTGCTTGAAGTTTGGTGTGAAGGAAGTTTTCAAGGGTCAATAGAAGAGGGTGATATAATGTGATCGAGAAGAGTGAAAGGTCCAAGCTTGGGGATGCCCGGTGGTTCATCCTGCATATTTTAAGAAGACTCAAGAATCTAAGCTTGGGGATGCCCAAAGGCATCCCCTTCTTCCTCGACAACTTATCAGGTTTCTTCCTAGTGAAACTATATTTTATTAAGTCACATCTTATATATTTTACTTGGAGCGTACGTGTGCTTTTATTTTTGTTTTGTTATCTTAGTTCTCTGAATAAGTTCATCCTTTGTGGGAGAGAGACACGCTCCGCTGTTGCATATGGACAAATATGTCCTTAGGCTTTACTCATAATGTTCAAGGCGAAGTTTCTTCTTCGTTAAATTGTTATATGGTTGGAATTGGGAAATGCTACATGTAATTAATTCTAAAATGTCATGGATAATGTGATACTTGGCAATTGTTGTACTCATGTTTAAGCTCTTACATCATATACTTTGCACCCATAAGAAATATATAGAGCATGCTAAAATTTGGTTTGCATAATTGGTCTCTCTGGGTCTAGATAATTTCTAGTATTAGGTTTTGAACAACAAGGAAGGCGATGAGAGTCTTATAATGTTTTACAATATGTCTTTTATGTGGGTTTTTGCTGCACAGGTTCATCCTTGTGTTTGTTTCAATAACCTTCCTAGCCTAAACCTTGTATCGAGAGGGAATACTTCTCATGCATCCAAATACTTGAGCCAATATTCATGCCATTTATGTCCACCATACCTACCTACTACATGGTATTTCTCCGCCATTCCAAAGTAAATTGCTTGAGTGCTACCTTTAAACAATTCAAAGTTATTACCTCTTATTTGTGTCAATGTTTTATAGCTCCATGAGGAAGTATGTGGTGTTTTATCTTCCGATCTTGTCATTTACTCCGGACAGACTTTCACAATGGACTAGTGGCTTCATCCGCTTATCCAATAATTTTGCAAAAAGAGCTGGCAATAAGGTTCCCAGCCTCAATTAATTAACATGCATTAATAATTCTCTTCACATGTTTTGCTCTGATCTATCAGTAAGCAACTTAATTTTGCAAATAGACACTCCTCCATGGTATGTGAATATTGGAAGGCACCGGATTCGGTTAGGCATGGCTTGTGTAAGCAAAAGGTTGGGAGGGAGTGTCATCCATAAATAAGAAAAAACTAAACTAAAGTACATGTGTAAGCAAAAGAGAAGACCTTGTTGGTAGAAATAACGTCCTTCATGGGAACCGCTCTTGAGGAAGTCTGGTTGATAAGGTAGTTGAGAGTACCCACTACCATTCGTTGACAACAACAAACACCTCTCAAAATTTGACTTTTATGCTATGTTTTCAAAAGCAAAGCTCTAGCACAAATACAGCAATAGATGCTTTCCTGCTTTGAAGGGCCATTCTTTTGCTTTTATTGTTGAGTCAGTTTACCTATCTCCCTCCACCTTAAAAACAAACACTTGTGTGAACTGTGCATTGATTCCTACATACTTGCATATTGCACTTGTTATATTACTTTATGTTGACAATATCCATGAGATATACATGTTATAAATTGAAAGCAACCGTTGAAACTTAATCTTCCTTTGTGTTGCTTCAATACCTTTACTTTGATTTATTGCTTTATGAGTTAACTCTTGCCAAGACTTATTGATGCTTGTCTTGAAGTACTATTCATGAAAAGTCTTTGCTTTATGATTCACTTGTTTACTCATGTCATTACCATTGTTTTGATCGCTGCATTCATCTCATATGCTTACAATAGTATGATCAAGGTGGGTGGCATGTCACTTAAGAAATTATCTTTGTTATCGTTTTACATGCTCGGGACGAGTAGGAACTAAACTTGGGGATGCTGATACGTCTCCAACGTATAGATAATTTCTTATGTTTCCATACTACTATTGATGATACCTACATGTTGCACATTATATGTCATATTTATGCATTTTCTGGAACTAACCTATTAACAAGATGCTGAAGTGCCAGTTCCTGTTTTCTGCTGTTTTTGGTTTCAGAAATCCTAGTAACGAAATATTCTCGGAATTGGACGAAATCAACGCCCAGGTTCCTATTTTTCCACGAAGCTTCCGGGAACACCCGGGAAGGACCGGAGGAGGGCCGGGCCCGCGGACCATAGGCCCGGCGCGGCCTGGGTGGCAATACGCGCCACCTATGGTGTCACGCCTCTTCGACCAACCAGCCTTTGCCCTTCACCTATATAAAGCCCACGCATCGAAAACCATACAGAAGAAGCCGATGCACGCGAAACCATCGAGCCGCCGCCAATAGAAGCCAAAGATGCGGGGGGACAGGATTCTACTGTTCCGGCGCACCTGCCGGACGGGGAAGATACTTGGAAGGCTTCTCCATCGACTTCGCTGCCATCTCCACGCCATCTTCATCACAGCTGCTGCTCATGAGGAGGAGTAGTTCTCCATCGAGGCTCGGGGCTGTACCGGTAGCTATGTGTGTCTCTCCCCCATGTGCTTCAATACAATAATCTCATGAGCTGCCTTACATGATTGAGATTCATATGATGATGCTTGTAATCTAGATGTCATTATGCTAGTCAAGTGAGTTTTACTTATGTGATCTCCGGAGACTCCTTGTCCCACGTGTCTAAAGGTGACAGGACAGTGTGTGCACCGTGTGGGTCTCTTAGGCTATATTTCCCAGAATACTTATTCACTTTTATGAATGGCATAGTGAAGTGCTTATTTATATCTCTTTATGATTGCAATGTGTTTTGTATCACAATTTATCTATGTGCTACTCTAGTGATGTTATTAAAGTAGTTTTATTCCTCCTACACGGTGTAATGGTGACAGTATGTGCACTCGTGTTAGTACTTGGTTTAGGCTATGATCATGATCTCTTGTAGTTAGAAGTTAACTATTGCTATGATGATATTGATGTGTATTATTCCTCCTACATAAGCGTGAAGGGGACAAGTGTGCATACTATGTTAGTACTTGGTTTAGTCGTTTCGATCTTTCACATGCACTCTAAGGTTATTTAAATATGAACATTGGTGTGGAGCTTGTTAACTCGGCATTGAGGGTTCGTGTAATCCCTACGCAATGTGTTCATCATCCAACAAGTGTAGAGTATGCATTTATCTGTGCTGTTATGATCAATGTTGAGTGTCCACTAGTGAAGATTATTCCCTAGGCCTTGTTCTAAAATGTTTGCTATACATTTTGCTTGTTTCTTGTTTTCTTTAGATTACTACTGTGGTCCTCTTGCTTGTTGCTACAATATTACTACCATCAATGCCTTGAATGAAAACTGTTACAAAGCGCATTTTCTGCTCATACTTATTCTATTACCACATTATTTCTATCTCTTCGCCGAACTAGTGCACCTATTAGGTGTGGTGGGGACACAAGAGACTTCTTGCTTTGTGGTTGCGGGGTTGCATGAGAGGATATCTTTGACCTCTTCCTCCCTTAGTTCGATAAACCTTGGGTAATCCACTTAGGGGAAACTTGCTGCTGTTCTACAACCTGCGCTCTTGGAGGCTGCGGTGTCTACAAGAATAGAAACACCCGTAGACATCAGTTGGTAACTACTGCTGAATCTGAAAATTCCTGCGATAATTTTGATGATGCTTCCATATTGTGCTTGATAATACTGGTTCATTAGCTCCTTTTCTAGATGCTACAATTGCTGGGTCTAGACAAATTGAAAATACTGAAACTCCTAATGATAATACTGTTACACCTTCTATTCTTGTAGACGGTGTTGGGCCTCCAAGAGCGTTGGTTTGTAGAAGTGGATTTCCCAAGGTTTATCGAACTTCCGGGAGGTAGAGGTCAAAGATGTCCTCTCAAGCAATACACGATGGAAACTACAGAGGTCTCTTGTGTCTGTACACCTAATACACTTGTCGAATGTATGGGTGCACTAGTTCGGCGAAGAGATGTGCGCTACAGGTGGTATGGATGACAGTAATATTACGAGTAAAGATGCAGTAAAATAGTAAATAAGCGATGTTTGCGGTATTTGGAAACAAGGCCTAGGGATCCTACTTTCACTAGTGGACCCTCTCAACATTGTATAATAAATTAGTAACTTCTCCACACTTGTGCACATACACTCTCTTGTTTGATAACAAACACCACTCATTGTGTAGGGCTACAAGAGGCTCCCTCAAGCTTGAAGATCGCTCGGCTCACAATATTCGAGTTCATAAGTAACCTCTAAGAGCATAATAGACCGTTGCAATTTAGACCAGTACTAACATAGCATACACCCACTGTCACCTTTAGGCTATGAAAGGGGATAGATCACATCAATACTATCATAGTAATAGTTAACTCCATAATCTACAAGTTACAATCATAACCTACGCCAAGTACTACATGATGCACATACCAGTCACCTTTACATCATGAAGGAATAAACTACTTTAATAACATCACTAGAGTAGCACATAGATTAATAGTGATACAAAGCTCATCATATGGATCTCAATCATGTAAGGCAGCTCATGAAATCATTGTATTGAGGTACATGAGAGAGATTAACCACATAGCTACCGGTAGAGCCCTCAGCCTCGAAGGAGAACTACTCCCTCCTCATCATGGGAGGCAGCAGCGGCGATGAAGATGACGGTGATGTCGATGGAGATTCCGGGGGGCAATTCCCCGTCCGGCGGCGTGCCGGAACAGAAACTCCTGTCCCAGACTTGACCCCGCGATGGCGGCGGCTGCATAACTTTTCTCGTCCCGTGGCTTATTAGGGTTTTCGCATCTGGGAGAATATATAGGCGGAGGAGACGGCCTCGGAGGGTCCCGAAAGGACCCACACACCATGAGGCGCCCCCTTGGCGCGCCGCCATGTGGGGTGAGGCCTGAGCTCCCCTCGGTCCCTCTCACGGCTCTCTGACCCTCAGTGGAAAAATAGATCATGGGCTGTTTCGTCCAATTCGAGAATATTTCTGTGTAGGATTTGGAAACAAAAACGGCAGAGACTGACGCCCAGAGGCATCTTGTTAATGAGTTAGTGCCGGAAAATGCATCAAAACATCATAAGTGTGAACAAAACATGTAGGTATTGTCATAAAACTAGCATGGAACATAAGAAATTATAGATACGTTGGAGACGTATCAAGCATCCCCAAGCTTAGTTCCTACTCGCCCTCGAGTAGGTAAACGACAAAAACAATAATTTCTGAAGTGACATACTACTAACATAATCTTGATCAACATTATTAAAGCATGAGATGAATGAAGTGATTCCAAGCAATGGTTTGGTAACAAAGATAATGACTAAACAAGTCTGAATCATATAGCAAAAGCTTTTCATGAATAGTACTTTCAAGACAAGCAGCAATAAGACTTGCATAAGAGCTAACTCATAGAGCAATAGATTCAAAGTAGAAGGTTTTGAAGCAACACAAAAGGATGATTAAGTTTGAGCAATTGCTTTCAACTTGTAACATGTATATCTCATGGATAATTGTCAACATAAAGTAATATAACAAGTGCAATAAGTAAACGTGTAAGAATCAATGCACACAGTTGACACAAGTGTTTGCTTCTAGGATAGAAAGAAGTAGGTAAACTGACTCAACATAAAGTAAAAGAAAGGCCCTTCGCAGAGGGAAGCAGGGGTTACTCATGTGCTAGAGCTTTTTATTTTGAAAACATGGAAACAATTTTGTCAACGGTAGTAATAATTCATATGTGTTATGCATAAAACTTCCTATAAGTTGCAAGCCTCATGCATCGAATACCAGTAGTGCCCGCACCTTGTAATTAGCTCGGATTTCCATGGATTATCATTGCATTACATATGTTTCAACCAAGTGTCACAAAGGGGTACCTCTATGCCACCTGTACAAAGGTCCAAGGAGATAGATCGCATTTGATTTCTCGGTTTTGATAGATCTCAACTTGAGGACATCCATACCGGGAAAACATAGAAAGCAGATAATGGACTCCTCTTTAATGCGTAAGCATTCAACAACAAATAATATTCTCATAAGAGATTAAGGATTATGTCCAACTGAAACTTCCACCATGATACATGGCTTTGGTTAGCGGCCCAATGTTCTTCTCTAACAATATGCATACTCAAACCATTTAATCATGATAAATCACCCTTACTTCGGACAAGGCAGACATGCATAGCAACTCACATGATATTCAACAAAGGTGTAAAGTTGATGGCGTCCCCGGAAACATGGTTACCGCTCAACAAGCAACTTATAAGAACTAAGATACATAGCAACATATTCATCACCACAATAGTTTTTAAGCTATTTTCCCATGAGCTATGTATTGTAAGACAAAGGAATGAAATTTTAAGGTAGCACGCAAGCAATTTACTTTGGAATAGCGGAAAAAATACCATATATAGGTAGTTATGGTGGACAAAAATGGCATAGGTTTTAGCTCAAGGTTTTTGGATGCCACATTTCCTCTCAGTACAAGGCTTTGGCTAGCAAGGTTGTTTGAAGCAAACACAAGTATGAGCAGGTAGCAAAAACTTACACAAGAATATTGCAAACATTATAAGACTCTGCTTTGTCTTCCTTGTTGTTCAAACACTTTTGAGAAAATATCTAGACCTTAGAGAGATCAATCATGCATCCAAATTTCAACAAGCTCTACGGTAGTTCTCCACTAGTAGATTTAAACTACATGATGCAGAGCTTAACATGATCTATGAGAGCTCAAAATAATTTCCAAGTATCAAATTATTCAAGACAATATACCAATTACCATATGAAGCATTTTCTGTTTCCAACAAAATAACAACAAGTGAAGCGATCAACTTTCGCCATTGAACAATAAAAGTAAAAATGAAGAACACTAGTGTTCACGCTTCTATTCCTGTAGACAGTGTTGGGCCTCCAAGAGCAGAGGTTTGTAGAACAGCAACAAGTTTCCTTAAGTGAATCACCCAAGGTTTATCGAACTCGGGGAGGTAGAGGTCAAAGATAGTCCTCTCAAGCAACCATGCTGCAATTAAGATACAAGAGGTCTCTTGTGTCCCCAACACACCTAATACACTTGTCGGATGTATAGGTGCACTAGTTCGGCGAAGAGATAGTAAAACACGGGTGGTATAGATGGTGGTAATATTGCAGGAAAGATGCAGTAAAACAGTAAATAAGCGATGTTTGCAGTATTTGGAAACAAGGCCTAGGGATCCTACTTTCACTAGTGGACACTCTTAACATTGATCATAATAAATTAATAACTTCTCCTCACTTGTGCTACATACACTCTCTTGTTTGATAACAAACACCACTCATTGTGTAGGGCTACAAGAGCTCCCTCAAGCTGGAGTAAACAAGCTCCACAATATTCGAGTTCATATTTAAGTAACCTCTAGAGCATAATAGACCGTTGCAATTTAGACCGAGTACTAACATAGCATACCGACATCACCTTTAGGCTATGAAAGGAGAATAGATCATCAATACTATCATAGTAATATTAACTCCATAATCTACAAGAGATTACAATCATAACCTACGCCAAGTACTACATGATGCACACACGTCACCTTTACATCATGAAGGAGGAATAGACTACTTTAATAACATCACTAGAGTAGCACATAGATTAATAGTGATACAAAGCTCATCATATGGATCTCAATCATGTAAGGCAGCTCATGAGATCATTGTATTGGTGTACATAGGAGAGATTAACCACATAGCTACCGGTGGAGCCCTCGCCTCGAGGGAAACTATCTCTCCTCATCATGGGAGACAGCAACGGCGATGAAGATGGCGGTGATGTGATGGAGATGGATTCCGGGGGCAATTCCCCGTCCCGGCGTGCCGGAACAGAGACTTCTGTCCCCTGAACTTGACTTCGTGATGGCGGCGGCTGTGTAACTTTTCTCGTCCCGTGGCTTATGTTTTTAGGGTTATCGGGGCGGAGAGAATATATAGGCGGAAGGGCAGCCTCGGAGGGGTCCCGAGGGACCCACCATAGGGGCGCCCCCTTGGCCGCCCCATGCATGTAGGTGGGGCCCCCCAGGCTCCCCTTGGTCCCTCTCGATCCCTCTCTCAGCTCTCTGGCCGTGGAAAAATAAGATCTTGGGCTTTTGTTTCGTCAATTCCGAGAATATTTCTGTGTGGGATTTCTGGAACCAAAAACGACGAGAAAACGGGAACTGGCGCTTCGGCATCTTGTTAATAGGTTAGTGCCGGAAAATGCATCAAAACATCATAAAGTGTGAACAAAACATGTAGGTATTGTCATAAAACTAGCAGGGAACATAAGAAATTATAGATACGTTGGAGACATATCAGGCGCCGGGTGGCACCGGGCGGGCGTGTGATACGCGCGAAGCACACGTCCGTTGTGAACCCCAAGTGGAAGGTATGATGCGTATAGAAGCAAGTTTCCCTCAGTATGAAACCAAGGTTATCGAACCAGTAGGAGCAAGGAAGCACGTGAAGGTTGTTGATGGAGGAGTGTAGTGCGGTGCAACACCAGTGAAACCGGCACCAACGTGGAACCTGCACAACACAATCAGATACTTTGCCCCAACGGAACAGTGAGGTTGTCAATCTCACCGGCTTGCTGAAAAGGATTAAACGTATCGAGTGGAAGATGATGTTTGTTTGCAAAGAACAGTAGAGAACAATGATTGCAGTAGATTGTATTCAGATGTAAAAGAATGGACCGGGGTCCACAGTTCACTAGTGGTGTCTCTCCAATAAGATAACTAACATGCTGGGTGAACAAATTACAGTGGGCAATTGACAAATAAAGATTCAATACATATCAATGATGATTACTATGAGATTTAATCGGGGCATTACGACAAAGTACATAGACCGCTATCAGCATGCATCTATGCCTAAATAATCCACCTTCGAGGTTAGCATCCGCACCCCTTCCAGTATTAAGTTGTAAACAGAGACAATTGCATTAAGTATGGTGCGTAATGTAATCAACACAAATATCCTTAGACAAAGCATCGATGTTTTATCCCTAGTAGCAACACACATCCACAACCTTAGAACTTTCTGTTGTCCCAGATTCAATGGAGGCATGAACCCACTATCGAGCATAAATACCCCCTCTTGGAGTTACAAGTATCAACTTGGCCTCTACTAGCAACGGAGAGCATGCAAGAACATAAACAACACATATATGATAGATTGATAATCAACTTGACATAATATTCTATATTCATGGATCCCCAAAACACAACATGTAGCATTACAAATAGATGATCTTGATCATGTTAGGCAGCTCACAAGATCTAAACATGATAGCACAAGCGGAGAAGACAACCATCTAGCTACTGCTATGGACCCATAGTCCAAGGATGAACTACTCACGCATCAATCCGGAGGCGGGCATGATGATGTAGAACCCTCCGGTGATGATTCCCCTCTCGGCAGGGTGCGGAGCGATCTCCTGAATCCCCGAGATGGGATTGGCGGCGGCGGCGTCTCTGAAGGTTTTCCGTATCGTGGCTCTCGGTACTGGGGTTTTGCGACAGAAGGCTTTAAGTAGGCGGAAGGGTAGGTCAGAGGCGGCGCGGGACCCACCATAGGCGGCGCGGGCCTCCACAGCCGCGCCAGGCCTATAGTGTCGGCCCTCGTGGCCCCTCTTAACCCCTCCGTCTTGGAAGCTCCGCGGGAAACAAACCACTGGGCGTTGATTTTGTCCAATTCGAGAATATTTCCTTTGTAGGATTTCTGAAACCAAAAACAGCAGAAAACAGCAACGGCACTTGGCATCTTGTTAATAGGTTAGTGCCGAAAATGTATAATAATGATGTAAAGTATGTATAAAACATGCAAGTATTGTCATAAAAGTAGCATGGAACATAAGAAATTATAGATACGTTTGAGACGTATCAGCGTGCGACTTCCCTGGATCGGGCCCGGTGTTCACCGGTCCATGGCCCAGTCAGAACCAGGTCATCCGGCGCTGGGGGCGGCACCGGGCTAGGCACCAGGTTGCCTAGACTTGATGCTGGCCTTGACGTTCTCTTCTCCCTCCTTCATGCATGCCTCCGCTCCTCCCTCGCGCGTCCATGGGATGTCTTCACGTCCAGCACCATGTCCAGTTGCTTCTCTTCTCCTCGTGCGATGCTTCCTCCATCCTCGTACCTGATCATACACAAGTCAAAGGACTTAGGCAGTATAAAATTCTCATCAATCAAAGTATCATTTAAGAAAAAGTTCATCTGTTGTTTTAGTAGCTTCGCACGAGCTCTTGTCATAGGTCCAATCCTAACTTCATTGGACTTAAGCTTCACAACAACATCATCTTCATCTTGCAATGACGGAGGTAGTAGTTCGGTAGGGATGTCCTCATCACGCGCTGCCCTAATCACAGCCTCCCTGAACTTTCGTGCCTCCCGCGGATAGAGGCCCAATCATGTCGCCCAATCCTTCCTTCATTGCGGCAAAATGGAAGCGGCAAGGCGACCACCTCCTCCAAGGACTCGGTTCCCTTGTGGTCTTGTCATCGGGCTCCCTCTCGGCTACGGCAGTGTCGTCTCAAGGACAAGCCTAGTAGAAATCTTTGTCTACCGGTCCGAAGAAGGCGATGGTGGCCCGAAGATTGGCGCCTCGTCCACTACGTACGTTGACAGGGGTGCCCGACACTACCATGAACGGCGTCAGTGCCCACAATGTGTTTGAGGAAACGTCGGAGAGGTAAAATTTCGCTCTTTCTCTGGATGTGTGTCTAATTGGACCATATTCTTACTTTTCGATTTTTCAATTGTGCAGCTTCAATTTCATTCAGTTCCTACATCGTATGTGAACCTGGTAGAGTAGATTTTTTTGTGCACCACTTGTCCAATTTTATGTCGGCATGGAAGCAGAAGCCGAGGATGTTGGTGAGAATGTAGTGGAAGAGATTGAGGAGGTGTTTGATGTTTCACAACCGAGTGGAAGAGCAAAGAGAAGTGTGAACTACACGTAGATTGAGGACATTGCTTTGGTGAGAGCATGGGAGGGTCTGCAACTCGATGCGGTTGTCGATTACAAATATTGTTAATGAATCGAGGAAAAGTTTAATCAGATCATGCCGGCCCAATCAAGCCTCACACTGAGATCACTCCAAGGCCTGTTTTTTGTGGTCAGGCAATGTTGTAGTCGTTGGAGTGATTGTTTCGATTAGGTGAGGAATGCACCTCCAAGTGGTGGCATTATTGATGACTATGTAAATTTGTTGTTTATGTCAATTTGTCTCAAATATTTGTGATGTTGTTTACTATGAATGTGCTCACTCTTGCAATTTTTTAGAGGATATCCCTTAGTGTCCTGTTATCACCCTCTAGCCTCATATTTTATCTTGCTAGCGTCACGTGAGAGAACATGTGTTGCTTCTTTAGCTCTCTTGTTAGGTTTTTATAGTTCATATCCATATGAATATACTTTTTGCAGGTCCATATATATCAATATTTGGGTTTCGACAAACTCTTTAGAGGATTCAATTGTGACGTCCTAGCGTACATTTGGTTTTCCAAAAACTCTTTATATGATTCAGATTTGACGTGATGGGTCCTAGCGCACGGCTTCATCCATTTGTTTCTATAGGAGTACCAGTAAGACGTTTCAGAGGCTTTTCAATGATTTTCCCTCTGATAACAACCTAGATTCGCATAGTAATGAACAACGGAACGATAATTGCTAAGCAAGTCAAACGATGTAAAGTCATCAATCTCCTAGTAGCGTATGCAAGCATCCCCTAGCATTGTTTGTTGTCTTATCAATACTCAATGTAAAAAAAATGTAAAGTAGTAAATGAATTTGATGGCTCAGTCATGCCTCTATGGGTGTGGAAAATATGACACCGTGCAAACAGGCAAGAGTGGAGCTAGTTCATTCTCCGGCACAAAATCATTTCCAACTTCCAGTTTAGTGCCAAAAAAATGAGCTTGCAAAAATGGGACAACCCGTAAAACCGTTTTTGCCCATCCTAAGGCCCGAGGGGTTGCATTGGGCAGCATTGCACAAGAGAATTGAATCAAGAAACAGCTGCATGTTCATGAGCCATTCCATACATTGTCTTTCACTCCCTTGACGTTATCAATAACTAGAGCCTTGCATTCACCTCGGTTGTAAAACTATGGCAATTGCAGCCATCATAGCTGGTGTTGTAATTCGTGCTAAATATAGTCTAGCTTCAAGGACATAGTAGATTTTATGTAAAGCATGGTACGTTGTTAACTTGTGATAGGCACAACAACGACCCATCATTTCATCAAACAATACTACTGTATGACTCGCCTATAAACATATCTTCTCTACCAAAAAAAGACTCGCAAACAAGGAACACGGAAAGAGCACCTACGTTTCACGCAAACAAGGAGCGGCCACTGGGGTAGTTTGGGAAGAAAAAAGGAAAAACGAATTTAAAAATTAACTGGCCCATGCAGGTCTCGAACCTGCGACCTTCGCGTTATTGTGACGTCCTAGCGTACATTTGGTTTTCCAAAAACTCTTTATATGATTCAGATTTAACGTGATGGGTCCTAGCGCACGGCTTCATCCATTTGTTTCTATAGGAGTACCAGTAAGACGTTTCAGAGGCTTTTCAATGATTTTCCCTCTGATAACAACCTAGATTCGCATAGTAATGAACAACGGAACGATAATTGCTAAGCAAGTCAAACGATGTAAAGTCATCAATCTCCTAGTAGCGTATGCAAGCATCCCCTAGCATTGTTTGTTGTCTTATCAATACTCAATGTAAAAAAAATGTAAAGTAGTAAATGAATTTGATGGCTCAGTCATGCCTCTATGGGTGTGGAAAATATGACACCGTGCAAACAGGCAAGAGTGGAGCTAGTTCATTCTCCGGCACAAAATCATTTCCAACTTCCAGTTTAGTGCCAAAAAAATGAGCTTGCAAAAATGGGACAACCCGTAAAACCGTTTTTGCCCATCCTAAGGCCCGAGGGGTTGCATTGGGCAGCATTGCACAAGAGAATTGAATCAAGAAACAGCTGCATGTTCATGAGCCATTCCATACATTGTCTTTCACTCCCTTGACGTTATCAATAACTAGAGCCTTGCATTCACCTCGGTTGTAAAACTATGGCAATTGTAGCCATCATAGCTGGTGTTGTAATTCGTGCTAAATATAGTCTAGCTTCAAGGACATAGTAGATTTTATGTAAAGCATGGTACGTTGTGAACTTGTGATAGGCACAACAACGACCCATCATTTCATCAAACAATACTACTGTATGACTCGCCTATAAACATATCTTCTCTACCAAAAAAAGACTCGCAAACAAGGAACACGGAAAGAGCACCTACGTTTCACGCAAACAAGGAGCGGCCACTGGGGTAGTTTGGGAAGAAAAAAGGAAAAACGAATTTAAAAATTAACTGGCCCATGCAGGTCTCGAACCTGCGACCTTCGCGTTATTAGCACGACGCTCTAACCAGCTGAGCTAATAGGCCTTCACGGTGATAGAATATAGTCTAGCTTCAATACATACATTGTCTTTCACTCCCTTGACGTTATCAATAACTAGAGCCTTGCATTCACCTCGGTTGTAAAACTATGGCAATTGTAGCCATCATAGCTGGTGTTGTAATTCGTGCTAAATATAGTCTAGCTTCAAGGACATAGTAGATTTTATGTAAAGCAGCATGGTACGTTGTGAACTTGTGATAGGCACAACAACGACCCATCATTTCATCAAACAATACTACTGTATGACTCGCCTATAAACATATCTTCTCTACCAAAAAAAGACTCGCAAACAAGGAACACGGAAAGAGCACCTACGTTTCACGCAAACAAGGAGCGGCCACTGGGGTAGTTTGGGAAGAAAAAAGGAAAAACGAATTTAAAAATTAACTGGCCCATGCAGGTCTCGAACCTGCGACCTTCGCGTTATTAGCACGACGCTCTAACCAGCTGAGCTAATAGGCCTTCACGGTGATAGGCATTCACCTCGGTTGTAAAACTATGGCAATTGTAGCCATCATAGCTGGTGTTGTAATTCGTGCTAAATATAGTCTAGCTTCAAGGACATAGTAGATTTTATGTAAAGCAGCATGGTACGTTGTGAACTTGTGATAGGCACAACAACGACCCATCATTTCATCAAACAATACTACTGTATGACTCGCCTATAAACATATCTTCTCTACCAAAAAAAGACTCGCAAACAAGGAACACGGAAAGAGCACCTACGTTTCACGCAAACAAGGAGCGGCCACTGGGGTAGTTTGGGAAGAAAAAAGGAAAAACGAATTTAAAAATTAACTGGCCCATGCAGGTCTCGAACCTGCGACCTTCGCGTTATTAGCACGACGCTCTAACCAGCTGAGCTAATAGGCCTTCACGGTGATAGAATATATGGAAAGTAGGATATCGAATTACTGTGTAAACTCAAACCTACGGAAAAAGGAAAAAACTGAAGTTCAGAGATTTATCACACGTGTAACGCTAAGCATGAGATTTGGTGGTGCACATCCAAATATTTGCACTCCTTATGTCAGCATCTTTGTTCTCACCTCAAATGCCAATGTATCAAACCACCAACACACAAAAAAAAATCCCATTGGCACAAAATTTGCAAACCAAAACACCTTTGCAATTTTCAAAAATCCATGTTGTGAAAGTATATATACTTTTATGTTTCTACGTTAGTCCCATTACATCTAACGAGTGGGGGTGCCAACTCGATCTCTAGCAGATCACACAAAAAATTGTTTACTGCAAAAGCGGTTTATGGTTTGGGCGTTGCTACACAGTGCCTAGGCACCGGTTAGTCTTAGAGGGTGCCCCACCCAAATATAGAAAGCCAAATGCAACCGATTATGTTGCTTTCCCAAAATAGCAATTTGTGGTCCCCGCAGCATGAGAAAGGGTGTGACCACCGAAATGCCACCTGCCCCTCACCCAGGTCCCACCATCGAGTCCCTCACTCTGTCCTTCCCACACCTCGGCCATCACTATCATTACAACATACCGAACAAAAGACCTCCCTAGAAGTATTAAAATTTGTAAATGAAGAAAGATTTAACTTGTCATCCATTGTTTGCATAATCACATCCAAGATTAAAGGATGTAAAAAAACGCAAGGCTAGGAAAACTAGTTTGCACTATTTTTGGTGTATTATTACAACCGAAAAAATACATTCCAGTTGGCACCTTGATCCTTCCAACATTCTAGTTTAGATGTATAAAAGACTGAAAATTACATAAGTAGCAGGAGTTAAATCGAGAAGTTACATGACCTACTTGGAAAAAAAAACAAGCATCCTATCGTTGAAGTTTTTTTTTTTCCAAACGATCCAACAGGGATCGAATTTTCATTATCAAAGGAGATAACGAAAATACATCAGAGTTCACGAAACAACAGAAATAAAAGCGGAGGATCGCCGCCTAATGCTAGCGTTTTACGGGGGATTACAAAACCAACATAGTTTTAACAGGCTAACAACTTCAGCCAAAAGGGATCAACTATAAGCATAACCCCCAAGGGCAATCAAACAACAGCATCATCGTTTGCATCCTCTCCAGTTCTATTATCATCCAAACGCAGACGATCACCTCGGCCATCATTTCCAGAGGATCTAACTCCAGCTACCTCAGCTAGGCGTAAGAGCCCGTCAGCACCCGCACGAAGATCTGATGCATCCTGTTCTCCATGCAAACCTGCCCAATATTTCATGAAAACAGCGGCGTAGCTGATTAGTTCAAAAGGAGAGCTAATCATTTTTTGCTCAAAACAGGCTTTATTTCTAGTTTTCCAGATGGCCCAGCAGATAGCTGCCAAGCCAGCAATCTGGGAATTGCGGCTAACAGGAGCAAATTGGGGGAACCACCAAAAAAATTGGGAGAAACTCCCAGGTCGAGTGGGAGATTTGACAGTAGTAGCCACTGCAGTCCAGACAAATTTGGCTGCAGAGCAGCCAAAGAATAGATGAGAAATGGACTCTGATTCATTACAGAACTGGCATTGGGAATTCCCTGACCAATTTCGTTTAAGGAGATTGTCCTTGGTAGCTATTGCATTATGCCAAATTAGCCAGAGCCAAATTTTGATTTTTAGAGGGATTTTGCTCTTCCACAAATGTTTAAAGGATCTGTCTCTACCACTCCCACATATCTGTCTGTATACTGATTTCACAGTGAAGCAGCCGTTTTTTGACCATTTCCATCTGGGAGTGTCACTTTCCTGAGTCAAGTTAACTTGATTCATCAATTGAAGCAACCCATCCTCCTGAATGATGAGATCAGGAGTCAGCCATCTTCTATATGAGAACCTCCATCCCATATCAGCAGCTCCAGCCACAGTAATTTTTTGCTCATTACAGATATCAAACAGTACAGGGAACATATCTTTGAGAGGCCTTGTGCTACACCAAGAATCTCCCCAAAAGCTGGTTAACAGACCATTCCCAACATTCATTCTCCTGCCATAGAGATACAATTCTCTGACTTTTAGCATGTCAGACCAAAGTGGAGAATCTCCAGGTCTTTTTTTTTGCAAAGTAGATGCCATTTCCTCTCAAATATTTTAATCTCATAAAATCCTGCCAAGGACCAGTATCATGCTCCAGCTTCCACCACCACTTACACATCAGACTAATATTAAATTTAGTCAAATCTTTAACACCTAAGCCACCTTTTTGCTTTGGCTTACAAATCCATCTCCATTTCACAAAGTGATATTTCCTTTTATCAGCACTTCCAGCCCAGAAGAAAGATCTAATAGGTTTATCAATCTGTTCAATATTTGTTTTGTGCAGCAACCTCAAAGACATCTGATACACTGCAGTGCTAGCCAAACAAGCATCAATTTTAACCAATCTTCCTCCAATGGACATAGAATTGCCAATCCACCCACACATCTTCTTCTTGGTTTTTTCCTCCAAGAATCTCATGTCAGACACTGAGGCCCTTCTTGCACAAACAGGAGTCCCCAAATATTTAATTGGCCAGCTGCCCATCTGACATTTGAACAGCTCAGCAAAGAAATTCTGTTTTATACTGTCATCAAGAATCATCATAGCTTCACTTTTATCAAAATTGATTTTCAATCCAGACATGGATTCAAAAATGTAAAGCAATAACTTCAAATTGATTGCTTGATGAACATCATCTTGTAGCAAAAGTATGGTGTCATCAGCATATTGTAAGATTGCAACCCCATTCTGCACCATATTATCAGCCAGCCCTGTGATTAGCCCATTATCTTGAGCTAGATGGATCATCTTAGCCAGACTGTTGGCAGCCATATTAAAGAGGAAGGGGGCAAAGGGATCACCTTGCCTTACTCCCTTGTGACTAGTGAAATATGGGCCCACTTTGTCATTAACCTTGACACTGAGGGTCCCACCAGCAACTGATTTTTTAATCCACTGCATCCAATTATCACTGAAGCCTTTCTGTCTACAACAATCAAACAGAAACCCCCAGTTTACCTTATCATATGCTTTTTCAAAGTCAATTTTTAAGACTACCCCCTGTTTCTTCCTGGTTTTTTCCTCTCTCAGGATTTCCTGCAGCAGCATCACACCATCTGAGATGTATCTCCCTTTTATAAAAGCTGTCTGACACGGAAGTAAGAGCTTATCCATAACAGGAGAAACTCTAACAGTCAAAGTTTTTGTCACAATCTTGAAGAACACTTGTAACAAACAAATCGGTCTAAACTTTTGAATGACATCAGAATCAGCAGATTTTGGAATAAGGGTAATAACCCCATAATTAATTCTGTCCAGGCCAATTCTATGATCAAATAAATCATTGAAAACATGCAGGATATCAAGTTTCACAATTTCCCAGCAATGTTGATAAAATTCAATGGGAAAGCCATCAGGACCAGCTGCTTTGTTTTTCTCCATGTGATCAATAACATCTTTGATCTCTTCCAAGGTAAACTGTCTATCCATCTCAGCACAATCAAGGGTATCCTATCGTTGAAGTTTGATCCTTCAACTAGTCTAGATGTAAAAAAAAGACCGAAAAATACATAAGTGGCAGGAGTTAAATCCAGAAATACATCTTAGTTGAAAAAGAAACAAAGCATTCTACCGTTGCAGTTTGATCCTTCCACTAATCTAGATGTAAAAAAGACTGAGAATTACATAAGTGGCAGGAGTTAAATTCAAAAGTGCATCCTAGTTGAAAAAGAAACAAGCATTCTACCGAATTTTGATCATTAGCAGTGCTGCATCTTTCCATCTGGGTGTAAAAAAAAACTGAAAATTACATATACTAGTCTAGAAAGTGGGGGAATATAATAAGTAGTAGTGTTATATCTTTTCATCATGCTGGATGCCGAAATCAGAGAATCTCACAACAGTTTAGATGTAAAAAAAAGATTGAAATTACATCAAGCAGCACAAGGTACATAGCGAATTGAGTGGATAATAACTAGTGTTAAATCCATCCTTCATGCTAGATGTAGAAATAAGCAATCACATATCAGTCTAGATGTAACTAATCGATTGGCAATCTCACCAAATTGTGCATCGGTGCTAAAACCAAAATCGGCGCACATAACCACAAAATCACCATGGCGAAGCGAGAATCTCACCCTCTGTGCAGCCTGAGTTGAGTCTCCACGGGCGGGCGCACCAGCATCCTTGCCGGCGAAAGCCAAACGCATCTTGAGCAGCATCAGCGAACTCCCGACGACCTGCTTCTCCCCGTCCTCGCCCGCCTCCGATGTGTCTCCATGGACGGGCACACCAGCATCCTTGCCCGAATGTTGGCACCTCCTCTGGACCCTTTCATTAAAGCCAGAGCTCAACACTCTAGCCCGAGGACGGACGCCCTTCGTGCGGGGGCGAATCGGCGGCAGCGCTGCGCGAGGATACGGCGTGCACGAAGGGACTCCGGGTGGAGAGCACAGAGAGGTGGGTGTACAGGTCGGCAAACCCAGGACGGCGACGCTGGATGCTTCGAGGAAGAAAAAGTCACCGGGCGAGCGAAAGGCAGCGGCGAGGATGTCAGAGAGGCGGCGGAATGCATCTACATCCGCGTGCACCGCCGCGTCCCCAGGGGTGGAGGTGGCGCAAGAGTATCTGGTGGAGGGGGCGGCACAGGAGGGCGTCGGGCGGTGGGGAGGCTTGACGGGGTGGCGACGGGCCGGCGAAAAGAGCCGGCGTGGCAGCAGAGGTTGCAGGACGATGAGATCGAGGGCGAGGGAAGTGGATAACGAACTAGAGGGGAAGGGCAGCAGGACGTGGCCGGAGATCCTCCGCCGTCGCCAATCACCACAGATATCCCGCGTACCTCGGATGCGTGTAGATCTGCGGGTTTCGCTCCGCCGCTGCTCCGCCGCCGAGCCCTCTCATCACGGCCAACGTCCTCGAACGCGTCGATCCGTGCGTCTCCAACGTCGACGCTCGTCCACTGCTTCTCCAACAAACCAGCACACCAACATTAGCGGACAGATGCTCCTCTTGGCCGGCCTGCTTGCCGCCGACGAGGGATTTTAGAGGTGAGAAAGCAGCGAGCATAGCGACGGAGGGAGAGACGAAAGGGGGACGAGGAGGAGCTGCTCCGATACCCAAACTACCAGTCGGTGTATTTTGGACACTAGCATCGCGTGCGTCCGAACCGCACGATCATGATCCAACGAGCGCAGCGTGTGAGCACCGTGTAAGACACCACGGTGCCAAGGCAAGAATTAGATTTTGCGTTATGGTTTAGCTTCAAATGTTTTTACTGTATCAGACGACCTCGCTAGTAGAATAGATCTCGTAAAATCGGTATATCTTCATTCCTCGTTTTCCCCCTTGCTCTTCTTCCCCAACCGTACCCTACATAGTAGCCTCGCCTCGGCCAACCATCACCTGCCCCCAACCCTTGCGTCGCCCCTGCTTCGTCTTCGCATGCCCCCATCCGCGCCGCCTGCGATGGTCTCGACGTGATGTTGCATGGCTAGGTCACGTGTGAGGCTGCGATGAGCAGGTCGGCCTCCCACGGCCCTGCTCTTCTCTGGCCATGCCTCCGGCACAATAGTCCCGCCACGAGCTCGAGTCGATAATGGTGGTGCTCCCATCAAGGAGCTTGAAGTTAGCTAGAATTTTACCATAATTTTGCCAAAAATAGCTAGAATTCAATCCGTGACGGCAGCAAAGGGATTCTCTCCGAACAGGATGATAGGGATTGCCGAAATCAACTTCAGGCCCTGGATGCGAGGATGGGGATCTCTGGAGCTGGAAATTCACTGCCACCAACGAACCAGTATTTTGATTTTTGGATAAACCAGTATTTTAATGTTTACCAGAATATTTGCCTCCGGAACTGGAACTGGAGATACGTATGGGAGGCTCGTTTTAAAGCTCACCTTTTAAAAAATACGGGTCTTCCTAGTTTACAGATCCGAAATGTACATTTTTGGGTCAAACTAGTTTACAGATCCGAAATGTACAATTTTTTCGGTCCAAAACCGTACAATGGCGGTTATTTGAAGATTTTGAAAATAGCTGGTATTTAAAGGTTCTAATAGCTATTTAAAGGTTCTGAAAACAACGATTATTTGAAGGTTTTAACTGGATCAGCTAGAGTTGTTGTAGTTCATCCTCTCAGCCGCCGCCTCAACCCTAGCCACCTCCAGTTCATCCTCCTCCATAGATTGGTTCCCCTCCTCCGGTCGGCTTCGCCGCGTCAGGAGGAGTGGGGAACCCGATCTATGCGTGGAGTTTCGAATAAAAGTATTGTTTTCATTAAATTATATTAGGATTTTGGTAGCCGCCTTCTTGTTGGTTTCCCCTCAATGGAGATGGCATCGTTTGCAATAAGTGATCTTCGGCCTTTCGTTCGGCGACGAGATCTTCTTCCCAGCGTCAATGGTGGTGTTGAACAATCACAATTTTCTAGGTATGGGTCTTCGGATCTTGCTTCGCCAGATCGATTTTGGATCTTTTGTCGTTGTTGCCGCGAGGAGGATTATCCTCGCAGTTTTGTCCCGGCTGCTACGTCTCGACAATGGTGATTCGTACTCTCGGCTCTCCATCGACGACGACAAAGCTAGTCGGTTATTATTCCCTGACATACTGGTGTTGGTACTCTTGCCGATGTTGTACTTTAATGGTTGCGTGCATGCACGCAGCCCATTGCGGCTCAAAATTATGGGAGAACTTTCGTGGTATACAGGTTTATGGTTCGGTATCTATATTTGCTGCCTTGAAAACAAGATTGTGTTCGGAAGAAGAAAGAAATTGAAGACCTCGAAGATTTGTTACTATCTTTTAGACTTTATTTTGTAATCGTTGGAGTCAGTTTATGTATCTCTACCATGTACTATTTGTTGCTATGAATATATGTGGTATTGATTGTCAAAAAAAAAGCTAGAGTTGCTGTAGTCTGAAGAAACAAAACAAATAACGAGAGTCCGATGTTTTCATACCATGTAAAGATTATCAACTTCGGAAATATCACCAATAGCAATGACGGGCCATGGCCAACTTGTCAACCACAGTTTTCGTTGCAAGATAGAAGATTTACTTTGCATCGCTTATACCAAGACATGACCGAAATAGCTAAGTCCCAATAACAAAATGATCGCCAAAATTAACACAACATAGTGTGCTCCATTACAAAAGAATGTTCAGCTTCCCCGAGTGATAAAATAGAACAAAAATAAAGAATGTTCAGCTTCACCGTTTGCCCAAGCGATAAGTTGAGTACAACTAATTTTATGCACAGCTAAGAGCAGTACAAACATCAGAGTCACGGTGCAACAGTTGCCCGCTACTGCCTATTTCGAAGAAAGATACTAGAAATATCTTAAACGCTGCAAAGTAGGTCAGCAACGGTCTGTAGCTCCAGGTATTGTATGCTCCTGCACCTTCCTGGTTAACAAGAATAAAGAGAAGACTCCAAACACGAAGAAACTAAAAACTTAGAACACGGAGGCCTCAGACAAAATCCAGCACAATATACCCAACATGATAATGCATAATCACAAATTTGCAACTTGCCAATACTCTACTAAGCATCAGCTTGCATCCATGTCAAAGGGCACATTATGATCATGTATGCTATCTATGGCTTGTTAAGCCAGTTGACAGCTAATCATCTAATAAGTGATACAAGCAGAAGCTGATACTTCAGAGCATAGTTATATACTAGGTAAATTAGATATTATAGTAAAAAAAATTGAGCTCGTTGAGAATATTCAGGATTCCAAGTTGTGGGTGGTATCGCCTGATCACTATTCCAGATAGGACACAAGTCTTGGGATACTGTGAACTACTTCTAAGAAAGACAATATGTATCAGTGATGAAGGAATACACACTTTTCAAGCAAGGGCCAGTAGCATCTTCTGATTTTTGGATGGCAAATAGGAGAAGTCTCTCACACAAACTACTAAGCAGGTTTCAAGACAGACAAGAAATACAGTCTCATATGTGACTTTCAATACATAGGTTCAGAACATTTACGGCAGGGCCTCACACAAGCCCATAGGAAAATACAAAAGTATTCTACTGGGAAGATAAGATGGATTATGGCATCCAGACAGGTCCTCTTAAGCAAAGCTTCCAGGTTGGGCCATACTCTATGTCATCTGGTTTGGGTAGGGGCTCCAATAAGAAGGCTCCAAACTTCATTTGTCTTGGCTGTTTTCATTAGGGGATTGGGCAGGGGGGGAAAGGTGAAGCGGACTGGTTCATCAGAAGAGAGCTGAGCTGGGTTAAATGTGTTTCAAAGGGAGATGTTGTTAGAAGCAAGTATTGATCATCCAATCACTAAACACATGTCAAAACATGGACGAGGAACCATACCTGTTGTATTCGACAACCTGCACTTCAATAACCATAGCGCTTTCCAGATGAAAGATAGGTAGAACCAGATAACCTAATTAAAAACATTGCAAATAATGCCATGTGAGCAAATTATATATGAAATAAAGGATAAACATACTAACAAAGATCAATGAAGCATTAAGTAGACTTGGCATTCACTAAAGCTTGCACAAACCGATTCTAGACCTAGTGTAGAGCAACATAACAGTGACTTCAACAAACATTGTCATCCTTACCCGCTGCTGCCAGAACGGCCACTATATCCACTGTAAGCACCATAGCCGCCTCCAGAAACCTATAGAAGGGTTCGATTATATTATCAGATATGAAACCTGACAACCTTCTTGCAGGATTTGCAATTAATATAAATAAAAGGCAAGCTATACCTGGGAGCTTCCATAATTTGCGTAACGGTCAAGAGGAGGCATATCGTCTGATGCATGATACCCACTAGAATATAGATAGTCATGCCCGACAGGCCTATTGTCTCTGCCTAAATACCTAGGCTCATCAGAAACACTAGGCAAAGGATGATACGGGATCACAGGTGGGAAACCTGATAAAGCACCCTCTCTTTCAAAGAAGTTGGCTTTCAGCCTTGTAGTTATTTGCACAAGAGCATGTCTTGCGACATCAAGGTCACCACTTATCTGAAATACAAGACAATAGCAACAGTGAATATTTGATGTAGCAACAAGGCGTGAAGATGAAGATCAGAAGTCAAATTGTTACCTGGACCATCTCTTCATCTTCAGATGCTACTTTTGGAACATTCTCCTTTGAAAAGATACGTATGTTTGCGCTTGATGATCTTCGTATCTCTGTAATGATTGAACCACCTTTGCCGATCAGGCACCCTATCCGTGATGTCGACACCAACAAACGTGTTGTGTATGATGGCTCCCCTGATTCTGCATCAATTTTCTCACTGCATTTTGGCTGTAAGCGAACTGCAGCATCAATTGTTGGAGAGACAGGATCTTCAAAGAACTGCATAACAACGAAAATCAGAATTAGTCAGGACCTATAACTAAATATGAACATGAGAGTTATTGATCAGGACAGGAGAAAGAACATACCTCTTTTGCCGAAACTGTAATGATGCAGTCATCTTCGGCACCTGAACTATTTACTTGGATAGAAGCTCCAGACTCCTGCCTAAGCTGTTTGATAATTCCACCTCCTTTTCCAATTACACCTCCAACATTTGCTGGGGCACAAAGCAAACGCAAGCTGAACTCTTTTGCAGAGCTCTCCTCCCTCCGTGGTTGGTATATAGAAGGCCAATCTCCCACCATATCGCCTTTGTATCCTCCATAAGGACTAACCATAGAAGTAATCCCAACAACTGGTGCATTAGAGGAACTACCAAGGCGGGAGCCCACTGGAAAGGGCTGGGTCAAGCTGGATGCAAGATGCTGCTGTGACCTAGATGGGTTGTCATGGAGGCGAGATGAGACTTGGAGAAGAGCTTTTCTGACTACCACTGTATCCCCAGATATCTAGTTTTGAAATGATGAAAACATGATTAAATTTATGATTCACAGTTGATAGTACAAAACAATCCAGTATAATATTAACTAAACACTAAGAAAACGTTTCCATTGATTTAGCATACACTCAATTTCCATATTTAACTTAGATACTACTATAAAGATACAAATTGGAGAAGGCGTCCACCTACACTACATGTTAGATTTTGGCACAAAATTTTGACGTGGCAATAGTTATAGATTACCTGATTTGGCATTAAGGACAAACAACCTTCCTAAACACATTGCATGGCTATAGTAAGTTAATAATTTACAGATAGAAGCACAAGAAATGCCAACTGCACATAAACAAGTGAAGATTTATTGTAGTAAAAATTTGGTAAACTACAGATAGAGATATCCTGTGTACTTAGATATATAAACTCTCCTATAAAGATACAACACTGGAGAAGGCAGTCCATCCACTTACACTACATGTCAGAATTGGTACAAAGTTTTGACATGGCAATGATTATGAATTGACTGATTTGACATGTACGACAGACAATCATCCTAAACATATTGAAAGTGTTTTCCTAATCTGTAGCAGTGAATGCTTACTGCACTAACTTAGAAATTTACAGAGAGAGATAAAGATATCACGTGTAATATAAAGAACAGGGTAGGGAACACCATGTGCCTATAGTAATATGTGTACATGTATTGCAGGAAATAGGTGGGAGAAGTTACTATCAACCAACCTGGAGAAGCTCATCACCACTAATAGCACATGCGGGGAGATGTTCTTTACTAAGCACACGTATTTTTGAACCAGTGTCACTGCGGATTCCCTGGATGATATGCCCACCTTTTCCAATAATGCATCCAATCTGATCAGTTGGCACAAGCAAGCGAACTGTAACTTGACCTAAACCTTCTTCATTTTCCTCGTTCACAGGACCATCATCAGTGGCTAGCTTCTCATGAACCCTGAAGAGAGCATCTTGAGCAGGGCAAACCTTATCTTCAGTATCTTCGATGGTATTAGTCTCCCCGCTTGGGCTAAATATTGTAATGACTCTCTCTTCGCAGCCAGGGACACTCTCACCAATCCTAATCTTAGCTTGAGTTTCATTCCTCAACTGCTTGGCAATTTCACCACCCCTCCCAATTATACTCCCAATTTTCCTAGACACGCAGAGGTAGCGATAGACAGTATCATCTGGACCAGGAGCATAGGTATCATCACCAGGATTTCTTCTTTTGCCACCCCCATTTTCAGCATAATCAGAGTGCCGCTTTCCATGAATGTTTCGGTGCCCAGGCCCAACCATGATCTAAAAGCAGAGGTAGAGCATTCAGCATTTCAGCAACATAGAATACCACCGCAAATAAATACAAACGTAAATACCAATCTGCAGTGCCAATAATAGCATAGCATGTCATGTCGTACAAATATAATAGAGGGAAAGCTTTTATGTTTCATACAGCTTTTTTACATAAAAATCCAACTACCAGGCAGCAGCTATGACTCTCTGGTACCATCCAACAGGAATAGATGCATTGCCTGTACCTAGATCTGCTGTGTGCCCATGTTCAGACCACTAAACATGGAGCAACCGTTAAAATTCAGAAGGTAGATTTGAGGACTATTGGGGATTGCCACCAACGCTTAATAAATGCACATAGCGACAACACTCGCAGTTATAAACTCTTACCAAATCGAATACGAAAACTAGTTACATGCTTCTAGAGGACAGCCGTTTAGAAAACAACTCCGGAGACAAAAACATCCGTTACAACAAAGAAGATAACGAATTTCAGTCTCTTCAATCCAGAATTTCAGTCTCTTCAGTTGAGACACCGCTGCGCTCTAGCCACAGGGCTATGAGCCAATCCACACTTCCCTAACCAATTAGGTCAACCTCTTTGTGGACAGCTAACCACCAACTGAAGAAACATCTTTCTAGAAAAACCTAAACACAACTATTTCCGGTCAGGCGCATACAAGCATATACTCTCCATCTACAGGACATAATATTGTTATAGAGCGCCAGACTTGTGCAACGAAGGCCCAAATAACCGCTCCAACCATCACTTCGCAGAGCTACATCTAAAGGAACCGAACCAAAGAACTTCCCCATCAAGACCAGGGGCAGACCTAACTACAGGCAAACACGAATTTCTTTGCAAGATAACTGCTTCTAGCAACACTACTCGACCGGACAGCAAACAAGTCCGCAACGGACTGGATGGATTAGACCTCGCGTATATTGACGGGTTATCTCCGGGTGGAGCTCACCGCGGCAGCAGCCGGGGGCACGTGAACAGATCAGTCACGCGGTGGAAACGAAAGAACGGAGGAGGAGGAGGAGGAGGAGCGGATGAGGGCTCACCGCGACGGCCGCCGGAGAGGAGGTATCAGATCTGGCGAACGGAGATGACGAGAAGAAGACGCACGCGTGCTGGTCCCGGCGCTGGCCAAAAAGAAACACGGGGGCCGACGCGTCTGGCTAGGGCTGTTAAGCGCTATCCACCCTAGGTAATAAATAAAGTATTGGAAGGCTTTTAGCAAATTCACTTGGAATTGGGCTTATGAGCTTATCAGCCCGATACCCTTTGTATCGCCACAAGAGCGAAAAAAAAAACTAGAAGATTGATTTTCTCCTCACGGAATCGGAATGGACAAACTTACACGGATACCATAGATGAGCCTGGACGTCTCTCCTCTCCACCTCTGTAGCAGAGAGGGGCGATTTGTTTACCTCCCGGCTGACACACCTCCTCACCGTTGATCTGTCGGATCCCTCGCCCTCCGGCGGTGGGAGGGTGGGGGATCTCCACCTCACGGCTGTAGATAAGCTAGTTGAGGTTGGGGCTGCAGCCGGCGATGCCTTGGAGGAGGAGGGGTTGTCGGTTTTGCTTTCTGTGCAGGTGGGCGTCTTCTCCGACTTCGGCGCTTCGTGGAGCTCCGTGGTGGCTCACCGGCATGACTGGCACCAGCGGATCGGTGGATCCGCGCCGTGCGTCGTGCCCCGACTAGATCTTGAGTGGTGCCGGATCTGGGTAATGAATAAGAAGAAGGTGGTTGATGGTGTTGACCTCGTCGATGGTGGAGGCGATGCAGGGCGGAGGCTCTTTCGAGCCGAGTGGCGTCGACTTCCCATCCGTGCAGGGGATCCTTCCGTTCCAAGGCTGAGGGAAGGTGGTGCGGCGGCGCGCCGGCGTGACGTTCTCGTCTTTGTCTATAGCATCGGGGTCCAGAGGGACCTAGTTGTAATTTTTATGTTTGCTCTGGACCGTTCTGTAAGAACCCTTGGTTAATACAATCATTGCTTTCTCGCAAAAAAAATGTACA
Organism: Lolium multiflorum; assembly: GCA_030979885.1. Lineage (NCBI taxonomy): Eukaryota > Viridiplantae > Streptophyta > Magnoliopsida > Poales > Poaceae > Lolium > Lolium multiflorum. The sequence goes on from JAUUTY010000276.1 coordinate 33,913, forward strand.
TGGATACCACACGATCTTATCTCACCTTGCAAAGCACCGATCTGGAGAGAGGCCCGTGCTTTGTTCACTGCCGCCGCCGCCCCTAAAGTCTTCTTTACTGCCTTCGCCTCTACTTGCTCCGCCGCCGCCGCGTGCAAGCTCGACCGCCGCGCACGATTTCTTCAGCGGCGCCATGAACGAGAGGAACTGAGGGAGAGGAAAGAATGGGTCGGTCAGGTGAGGTGAGCGGGTGTTTTTTTTAGTGTTGGTGCATCTCCATCGGCACGACCCAAACGGTCCATATCTATTTGAGTCGGCCTGCGGACGGGTTGGTAGTGCCTTTCCACGTGCAAGAATAGTGCACGCAACAGCATGACCCATTCGATCTGCTGGCTTGGCCATTTCATTTTAAATTGCAACACAAAAACATAGGAACTGGCAAGCAAATAATATGACAAACATATGTCATTGCCCTCGAGGCAGCGCCAACTAGTGGCAAGTTTCTCTCAAATGTGTAAAATAAGACAATATCTTACAATTTGTCCAAAAAGTGGCAAGTTTCACCAAAAATGTGGCTACTTTCACCCAAATGACATTAATCTATGTTGATGCACTTCAAGCATCGCGAGCAAGGATCGTCTTCTGCTTGTTCTCAATCCAAGTCATTTGCATGGGATCGGAGATGGTGACCAAGTCCATGAGCATAATCCGGTTCTCCTCCTTTGGCTCAGTAAACTCTTCTAACATTGTATCAATTGCTCTCGATAGGTGTCGGTTCAACTGAAAGTACAAGGTCAGAAGGTTCCTACAGTTATTTATGTATTTTGCGGCTTCTGCGGGTTTTCTCTTGGCAAACTTAAAGCGGTTTAGAGTCGGATCATCGTCCTCCTCCATATGTGGAATATGTGCGAATTTGGAGCCTATAAGATCCTTGGTCTTATGCTCGCGAATATCTGTGATAGCTTTCATGATGGCTATGTGGTAGGCTGTCCTGATTGTCCTAGCCTCTCCTGCAGGCATAACTACACTCAAACCTAAGGCTTCAGGTAACTGGAGTCCTACCCTACACTTCGCCAGTCAGTACCATCATAGTACATTTACTTCATTACTCGGATTTGGGGATCGCACCCAAACTCGAGTAACATAGCTCTGAGTATATCCGCAAGTCCCCCGTCATAGTCATCCAAAGTGGATTCCTTCACTTTCACGTTACGTCCGGAACGTGAACTAGCCATAGTTGGCTGTAGATAAGAAAGAATATAATATTAGTAATAATGCATCATAATAGTGATAATAAAGAATTATCGTACTAAAAGATATGAATGTATTATTCTCAAGTGAATAGACACCATATTTTTAGAGAATTTTTTACTAATCCTATTGGACTCCCACCGTTTTGTCCCATTAACTAGGTTCCAACCTAAGGTCAAAGCTTTTGCTCTGATACCAACTGTGGTGACTGCTTGTGACGGTAAAGCACACGTCCGTTGGGAATCCCAAGAGGAAGTTATGATGACTACAACAGCGAGTTTTCCCTCAGTAAGAAACCAAGGTTATCGAACCGGTAGAAGATGAAGATCACGTGAAGGTTGTTGGTGAAGGAGTGTAGTGCGGCGCAACACCGGGATTCGGCGCCAACGTGGAACCTGCACAACACAATCAAACTACTTTGCCCCAACTTAACGGTGAGGTTGTCAATCTCACCGGCTTGAAAACAAAGGATTAAACGTATGGTGTGAAAAATGATGTTTGCTTGCAGAAAACAAAAGAGAACAATGATTGCAGTAGGCTGTATTTTAGATGTAAAACAATGGACCGGGGTCCACAGTTCACTAGTGGTGTCTCTCCAGTAAGATAAATAACATGTTGGGTAAACAAATTACAGTTGGGCAATTGACAAATAAAGAGGGCATAACAATGCACATACATATCATGATGACTACTATGAGATTTACTTAGGGCATTACGACAAAGAACATAGACCGCCATCCAGCATGCATCTATGCCTAAAAAGTCCACCTTCGGGTTAGCATCCGCACTCCTTCCAGTATTAAGTTGCAAACAACAGACAATTGCATTAAGTATTGTGCGTAATGTAAACAATACAAATATCCTTAGACAAGACATTGATGTTTTATCCCTAGTGGCAACAGCACATCCACAACCTTAGGGGTTGCTGTCACTCCCCAGATTCAATGGAGACATGAACCCACTATCTAGCATAATACTTCCTCTTGGAGTCACAAGTATCAACTTGGCCAGAGCCTCTACTAGCAACGGAGAGCATGCAAGATCATACACAACACATATATGATAGATCAATAATCAACTTGACATAGTATTCCATATTCATCGGATCCCAACAAACACAACATGTAGCATTACAAATAGATGATCTTGATCATGATAGGCAGCTCACAAGATCTAAACATGATGGCACAATAGGAGAAGACAACCATCTAGCTACTGCTATGGACCCGTGGTCCAAGGATGAACTACTCACGCATCGGTCCGGAGGCGGGCATGGTGATGTAGAGCCCTCCGGTGATGATTCCCCTCTCCGGCAGGGTGCTGGAGGAGATCTTCTGAACCCTGATGCGCGTAGATGTACACGTCCGTTGGGAACCCCAAGAGGAAGGTATGATGCGCGATTTTCCCTCAGAAAGAAACCAAGGTTTAATCGAACCAGGAGGAAGAAGCACGTTGAAGGTTGATGGTGGCGAAATGTGATGCGGCGCAACACCGGGGATTCCGGCGCCAACGTGGAACACTGCACAACAAATTACTTTGCCCCAACAAAAGTGAGGTTGTCAATCTCACCGGCTTGCAAAGGATTAACCGTATTGTGTGGAAGATGATTGTTTGCGAAAACATAAAGAACAATTGCAGTAGATTGTATGCGATGTAAAGAATAGGACCGGGGTCCACAGTTCACTAGAGGTGTCTCTCCCATAAGATTAAAGCATGTTGGGTGAACAAATTACAGTCGGGCAATTGACAAATAAAGAGGGCATAACAATGCACATACATGATATGATAAATATAGTGAGATTTAATCGGGGCATTACGACAGTACATAGACCGCCATCCAACATGCATCTATGCCTAAAAGTCCACCTTCGAGTTATCATCCGAACCCCTTCCAGTATTAAGTTGCAAGCAAGAGACAATTGCATTAAGTATGGTGCGTAATGTAATCAACAACTACATCCTTAGACATAGCATCAATGTTTTATCCCTAGTGGCAACACACATCCACAACCTTAGAACTTTCTCACTGTCCCAGATTTAATGGAGGCATGAACCCACTATCGAGCATAAATACTCCCTCTTGGAGTTAAGAGCAAAAACTTGGCCAGAGCCTCTACTAATAACGGAGAGCATGCAAGATCATAAACAACACATAGGTAATATATTGATAATCACCATAACATAGTATTCTCTATCCATCGGATCCCGACAAACACAACATATAGTATTACAGATAGATGATCTTGATCATGTTAGGCAGCTCACAAGATCCAACAATGAAGCACAATTAGGAGAAGACGACCATCTAGCTACTGCTATGGACCCATAGTCCAGGGGTGAACTACTCACTCATCACTCTAGAGGCGATCATGGCGATGAATAGTCCTCCGGGAGATGATTCCCCTCTCCGGAGGCGATCTTCTGAATCCCTCGAGATGGGATTGGCGGCGGCGTCTCTGGAAGGTTTTCGTATCGTGGCTCTCGGTACAGAGGGCTTCGCGACGAAGACTTTAAGTAGGCGGAAGGGCAACGCGGGGGCCACACGAGGCCCCGCACACTAGGTCGCGCGGGCCAAGCCTGTCGCGCGCCGCCCTAGTGTGGCGGCGCCTCGTGGCCCCACTTCCTTTCCCCTCGGTCTTCGGAAGCTTCGTCCAAAAAGGACGGGCGTTGATTTCGTCCAATTCGAGAATATTTCCTTACTAGGATTTCGAAACCAAAAAGCAGACAGCAACTGGCTCTTCGGCATCTTGTTAATAGGTTAGTGCCGGAAAATGCGTAAATACGACATATAATGTGTATAAAACATGTAGATATCATCAATAATGTAGCATGGAACATAAGAAATTATCGATACGTCGGAGACGTATCAGCATCCCCAAGCTTAGTTCTGCTCGTCCCGAGCAGGTAAACGATAACGAGGATAATTTCTGGAGTGACATGCCATCATAACCTTGATCATACTATTGTAAGCATATGTAATGAATGCGCGATCAAAACAATGGTAATGACATGAGTAAACAAATGAATCATAAAGCAAAGACTTTTCATGAATAGTACTTCAAGACAAGCATCAATAAGTCTTGCATAAGAGTTAACTCATAAAGCAATAAATCAAAGTAAAGGTATTGAAGCAACACAAAGGAAGATTAAGTTTCAGCGGTTGCTTTCAACTTATAACATGTATATCTCATGGATAGTGTCAATGTAAAGTAATATAACAAGTGCAATATGCAAGTATGTAGGAATCAATGCACAGTTCACACAAGTGTTTGCTTCTTATGGTGGAGAGAGATAGGTAAACTGACTCAACAATAAAAGTAAAAGAAAGGTCCTTCAAAGAGGAAAGCATCGATTGCTATATTTGTGCTAGAGCTTTTATTTTGAAAACATGAAACAATTTTGTCACGGTAGTAATAATTCATATGTGCTATGCATAATACTTCCTACAAGTTGCATGTCTCATGCATAGAGTACCAATAGTGCTCGCACCTTGTCCTACTATCTCGGAAAACACGGATTCTCATCACATAACATATGTTTCAACCAAGTGTCACAAAGGGGTACCTCTATGCCGCCTGTACAAGTGTCTAAGGAGAAAGCACGCATTGGATTTCTCGCTTTTGATTATTCTCAACTTAGACATCCATACCGGGACAACATAGACAACAGATAATGGACTCCTCTTTTCATGCTTAAGCATTCAACAATAGTTAATATTCTCATAAGAGATTGAGGTTGTATGTCCAAACTGAAACTTCCACCATGATACATGTCTTTAGTTAGCGGCCCAATGTTCTTCTCTAACATATGCATACTCAAACCATTTGATCGTGAAGTCCACTACTTCAGACAAGACGAACATGCATAGCATCTCACATGATATCCAACAAAGGTAAAGTTGATGGCGTCCCCAGAAAACATGGTTACCGCTCAACAAGCAACTTATAAGAATTAAGACACATAACTACATATTCATTACCACAATAGTTTTTAAGGCTATTTGTCCCATGAGCTATATATTGCAAAGGCGAATGATGGAATTTTAAAGGTAGCACTCAAGCAATTTACTTTGGAATGGCGGAGAAATACCATGTAGTAGGTAGGTATGGTGGACACGAATGGCATAGTGGTTGGCTCAAGGATTTTGGATGCATGAGAAGTATTCCCTCTCGATACAAGGTTTAGGCTAGCAAGGTTATTTGAAGCAAACTCGAGGATGAACCGGTGCAGCAAAACTCACATAAAAGACATATTGTAAACATTATAAGACTCTACACCGTCTTCCTTGTTGTTCAAAACTCAATACTAGAAATTATCTAGACCTTAGAGAGACCAAATATGCAAACCAAATTTTAGCAAGCTCTATGTATTTCTTCATTAATGGGTGCAAAGTATATGATGCAAGAGCTTAAACATGAGCACAACAATTGCCAAGTATCACATTATCCAAGACATTTTAGAATTACTACATGTAGCATTTCCCGATTCCAACCATATAACAATTTAACGAAGAAATTTCAACCTTCGCCTTGAACATTATGAGTAAAGCCTAAGGACATATTTGTCCATATGCAACAGCGGAGCGTGTCTCTCTCCCATACAGTGAATGCTAGGATCCTTTCTATTCAAACAAAAACAAAAAGAAAACAAACCGACGCTCCAAGCAAAGTACATAAGATGTGAGTGAATAAAAATATAGTTCCAGGGGAGGAACCTGATGATGTTGTCGATGAAGAAGGGATGCCTTGGGCATCCCCAAGCTTAGACGCTTGAGTCTTCTTAAAATATGCAGGGATGAACCACGGGGGCATCCCCAAGCTTAGAGCTTTCACTCCTCTTGATCATAGTATATCATACTCCTCTCTTGACCCTTGAAAACTTCCTTCACACCAAACTTCAAGCAAACTCATTAGAGGGTTAGTGCACAATTAAAAATTCACATGTTCAGAGGTGACACAATCATTCTTAACACTTCTGGACATTGCACAAAGCTATTGGACATTAATGGATCAAAGGAGTTCATCCAACATAGCAAATACGGCAATGCGAAATAAAGGCAGAATCTGTCAAAAACAGAACAGTCCGTAAAGACGAACCTGAAAGGGCACTAGACTTGCTCAAATGGAAAAACTCAAAACTAATGAAAGTTGCGTACATATCCGAGGATCACGCTCGTAAATTTGCAGATTTTTTCGAATTTATTATAGAGACTTATGCCATTATGATGACAACAATGCTGTTTCTGCGCGATCCCAAATATAACATCAACTTTAACATAGAAACTTTACTTGGCACAAAAACATGATAAGGAGAGGTTGCTACAGTAGTAAACAACTTCCAAGACTCAAAAAACAAAAATTGCTGTAGTAAAATAAACACATGGGTTATCTCCCAAGAAGTGCTTTTCTTTAACGCCTTTCAGCTAGGCGCAAAAGTGCAAATCAAGTAACATCAAGAGTAGAAGCATCAACATCATAACTTGTTCTAATAATAGAATCAAAAGGCAACTTCATTCTCTTTCTAGGGAAGTGTTCCATACCTTTCTTGAGAGGAAATTGATATCTAATATTACCTTCCTTCATATCAATAACAGCACCAACGGTTCGAAGAAAAGGTCTTCCCAACACAATAGGACAAGATGCATTGCATTCGATATCCAAGACAACAAAATCAACGGGGACAAGGTTATTGTTAACCGTAATGCACATTATCAATCCTCCCAAAGGTTTCTTTTTAACATTATCGCAAGATTAACATCCAAATAACAATTCTTCAATGGTGGCAAGTCAAGCATATCATAAATCTTTTTAGGCATAACAAATACTTGCACCAAGATCACATAAAACATTACATTCAAAGTCATTGAATTTCATTTTAATGATGGGCTCCCAACCATCTTCTAACTTCCTAGGAATAGAAGCTTCAAGTTTTAGTTTCTCTTCCCTAGCTTTAATGAGAGCATTTGTAATGTGTTTTGTAAAGGCCAAATTTATAGCACTAGCATTAGGACTTTTAGCAAGTTTTTGTAAGAACTTTATAACTTCAGAGATGTGGCAATCATCAAAATCTAAATCATTATGAGCTACAGCAATGGAATCATTGTCACCAATATTTTGAAAAATTTCAGCAGTTTTATCACAAACAGCAGTTTCAGCAATTTCAGGCAGTTTTGTACGCTTTGCACTAGGAGTAGAAACATTGCCAACACCAATTATTTTACCATTGATAGTAGGAGGTGCAGCAACATGTGAAGAATTAACATTACTAGTGGTGGTAATAGTCCAAACTTTAGCTACATTATTCTCTTTAGCTAGTTTTCATTTTCTTCTCTATCCCACCTAGCACGCAATTCAGCCATTAATCTTATATTCTCATTAATTCTAACTTGGATGGCATTTGCTGTAGTAGTAATCTTATTATCAATATCCTTATTAGGCATAACTTTCAATTTTAATAGATCAACATCAGAGGCAAGTCTATCAACTCTAGAAGCAATAATATCAATTTTATCAAGCTTTTCCTCAACAGATTTGTTAAAAGCAGTTTGTGTACTAATAAATTCTTTAAGCATGGCTTCAAGACCAGGGGGTACACTCCTATTATTGTTGTAAGAATTCCCATAAGAATTACCATAACCATTACCATTAGCAGAAGGATATGGCCTATAGTTATTACCAGAATTGTTCCTATAAGCATTGTTATTGAAATTATTATTTTTAATGAAATTCACATCAACATTTTCTTCTTGAGCAACCAATGAAGCTAAAGGAACATTATTTGGATCAACATTAGATCTACCATTCACAAGCATAGACATAATCACATCAATCTTATCACTCAAGGAAGAGGTTTCTTCAACAGAATTTACCTTCTTACCTTGTGGAGCTCTTTCCGTGTGCCATTCAGAGTAATTTATCATCATATCATCAAGAAGCTTTGTAGCTGCCCCCAAAGTGATGGACATAAAGGTACCTCCAGCAGCTGAATCCAATAAATTCCGCGAAGAAAAATTTAGTCATAGAAGGTTTGGATGATCATCCAAGTAGTCATCCATGGGTTGGGCAATTCTTTACCAAAGATTTCATTCTCTCCCATGCTTGAGCAACATGTTCAGTATCTAATTGCTTAAAATTCATTATGCTACTTCTCAAAGATATAATTTTAGCGGGAGGATAATATCTACCAATAAAAGCATCCTTACATTTAGTCCATGAATCAATACTATTCTTAGGCAAAGATAGCAACCAATCTTTAGCTCTTCCTCTTAATGAGAAAGGAAACAATTTCACCATCTACATCCTTATACTTTTGCATTTCACAAAGTTCAACAAAATTATTAAGATGGGCAGAGCATCATCAGAACTAACACCAGAAAATTGCTCTCTCATAACAAGGTTCATAAAGCAGTTTAATTTCAAAGAATTCTGTGTAGTGGAGCAATAGGTGTGCATAGGAAATCATTATTATTTGTGTTTGTGAAGTCACACAACTTAGTATTTTCAGGGGTATTCATTTTAGCAACAGTAAATAAAGCAAACTAGATAAAGTAAATGCAAGTAACTAATTTTTTGTGTGTTTTTGATATAGAGAGCAAGACAATAAATAAAGTAAAACTAGCAACTAATTTTTTTGTGTTTTGTTTAGGTGCAACAAACAAAGTAGTAAATAAAATAAAGCAAGACAAAAAAAAGTAAAGAGATTGGGAAGTGGAGACTCCCCTTGCAGCGTGCATGTCTTGATCTCCCCGGCAACGGCGCCGAAACGAGCTTGATGCGCGTAGATGTACACGTCCGTTGGGAACCCCAAGAGGAAGGTATGATGCACAGTGGCAAGTTTTCCCTCAAAAAGAAACCAAGGTTTAATCGAACCAGGAGGAGCCAAGAAGCACGTTGAAGGTTGATGGTGGCGAAATGTGATGCGGCGCAACACCAGGGATTCCGGCGCCAACGTGGAACACAACACAAAGTACTTTGCCCCAACAGTGAGGTTGTCAATCTCACCGGCTTGCTGTAACAAAGGATTAACCGTATTGTGTGGAAGATGATTGTTTGCGAAAACAGTAAAGAACAATTGCAGTAGATTGTATGCGATGTAAAGAATAGGACCGGGGTCCACAGTTCACTAGAGGTGTCTCTCCCATAAGATTAAAGCATGTTGGGTGAACAAATTACATTCGGGCAATTGACAAATAAAGAGGCGTAACAATGCACATACATGATATGATAAATATAGTGAGATTTAATCGGGGCATTACGACAAAGTACATAGACCGCCATCCAACATGCATCTATGCCTAAAAAGTCCACCTTCAGGTTATCATCCGAACCCTTCGGTATTAAGTTGCAAGCAACAGACAATTGCATTAAGTATGGTGCGTAATGTAATCAACAACTACATCCTTAGACATAGCATCAATGTTTTATCCCTAGTGGCAACAGCACATCCACAACCTTAGAACACTGTCCCAGATTTAATGGAGGCATGAACCCACTATCGAGCATAAATACTCCCTCTTGGAGCAAAAACTCCGAGCCCTCTACTAACGGAGAGCATGCAAGATCATAAACAACACATAGGTAATAGATTGATAATCACCATAACATAGTATTCTCTATCCATCGGATCCCGACAAACACAACATATAGTATTACAGATAGATGATCTTGATCATGTTAGGCAGCTCACAAGATCCAACAATGAAGCACAATTAGGAGAAGACGACCATCTAGCTACTATGGACCCATAGTCCAGGGGTGAACTACTCACTCATCACTCCGGAGGCGATCATGGCGATGAAGAGTCCTCCGGGAGATGATTCCCCTCTCCGGCAGTGCGGGAGAGCGATCTCCTGAATCCCGAGATGGGATTGGCAGCGGCGGCGTCTCTGGAAGGTTTTCCGTATCGTGGCTCTCATGAGAGGGTTTCGCGACGAAGACTTTAAGTAGGCGGAAGGGCAACGCGGGGGCCCACGAGGGCCCCACACACTAGGGCCGCGCGGGCCAAGGCCTAGTGTGGCGGCGCCTCGTGGCCCCACTTCCTTTCCCCCTCGGTCTTCTGGAAGCTTCGTGCAAAAATAGGACCCTGGGCGTTGATTTCGTCCAATTCCGAGAATATTTCCTTACTAGGATTTCGAAACCAAAAACAGAGAAAAACAATGGCTCTTCGGCATCTTGTTAATAGGTTAGTGCGGAAATGCGTAAATACGACATATAATGTGTATAAAACATGTAGATATCATCAATAATGTAGCATGGAACATAAGAAATTATCGATACGTCGGAGACGTATCAAACCCCCCGAGTTAGGGTTGACGGCGGCGGCGTCTCTGGAACTGTTCTGGTATTTGGGCTCTCGGTGCTAGGGTTTTCGGGTGGAAGGAATAAATAGGAAGGGAGCGTCGGGGGAGCCAAGGGCTCCCTCCCCACGTCTTGGCGCGGCAGTGGGGCCCCCGCGCCGCCTATGGGGTGGGCCCCTGCTGGCCTTCCTCGACTCCTCTTCGGTGTTCTGGAACACTCGTGGAAAATAGGGCCGTGGGCTTTTGTTTCGTCCAATTCCGAGAATATTTGTAAAACAACTTTTCTGAAATCAAAAACAAGAAAACAGGAACTGTGGCATCTTGTTAATAGGTTAGTCCCAGAAAATGCATAAAAACATTATAAAGTATGAATAAAACATGTAGGTATTGTCATAAAACTAGCATGGAACATAATAAATTATAGATACGTTGGAGACGTATCAGTGACCATGCATACCACTGCATGTTGTAGTATGTCAGTGGTTGATGCAACATGTGCGAAGTACCAATCCGCAAATGTTACATCCCTCAGAGTAGTACAACAGAAACATAGCTGGTCCACATCTCATTCACATATTATTACAAACCATATATATACATCATGTCGGAGCTCCTCCTGGGTCCATAGAGGTTTACTCCTAGGTTTGAGTTGAACCCTAGTTAACTTACAATATAGATGTCTTAGCAGGTCTAACATTATTCGCCTCGAGCAGCTAAATGCTAAAGAGTTCGTGTTGCTCGATTATTACTACTACTTTCGTGGTTCACGCTTGTTCTCCTTCTAACCTCCCAGGTTCCGTAGACGATCGATAGTCAACCCCCTCTACTCCTCCGAGAGGTATGGCTCCTCGTAGCAGATCCCATCTACTCCGTCTTGTCCGTCTTTAGCCTCCTCAAGGTGATTCAGACAATCTAAGCAGGGGGATTATAAGAGGTATGAGTATGAGCGTACTCAACAAGTTCATAATAGGAAAGAGGTATTTAATGCACTAGCTACGACACTAGACCAGAAAGTCTAATACCAATGCATGTTTTTATAACCATTTCTTCAAAAGGTTGCTTTTATTCAGAAGAACTATGTCCAGCTTTTACCGGTTTACTAGAACTTCATGGAGTTCCTTTCCGGCAGCGTTCGCAGTTCCATAACCCGGAACAGGGAGTGACGGTCACGATTCATTACACTCTGCAGAGGTGTGTTGCTTTACCCATAGAGATCTTAACCTTGGTGCCAACCGGCAGCTTTCCCGTCCACACTTCCTGGTGTGAGGCCGGTATAAGGTCCTAGCCAATCATTATGTGTCTCCGCGACCCCGAACACCCACCCTTTGTTGCAATTCCGACCTTGGGTCCTCGCCAACCAGCGTATCCATAGGATACCATCTGACCTCGACTACTATCAGGTTTCCTGACCCGATACCTTCGTAGGTCGTTGCAACCCATCATAGACCGCATTATCGTGGGGACTTAGGCTCCCCAACCACTCTTGTCCCTCGGGATTCAAGTGACTACGGTAAGCGCATTCGTTGATGAACGAGAGTCAGGGTATATTGCCCCTATGTGTGGTTTTGGTAATTAATGACCCTATGGACTAATGTTTTCATTGAGTTTATATGAAGGAATATTCCATAGGTACTACTTGTATTCCATGTGTTGGATTCAAGTATGGATGCCATGAAGATAAAGATATACCTTGTGTATTGGCATCAAGATCATCGGTTTGAAGATACATATGTGATATGATCAAGAAGAAGAAATGAAGATGGAGTTCTTATGTGGAACTCAATATTAGCCATGCTCTATCTTATGAGAGTATGAGAACAAGGTTAAATCGGGCAAGTTCAAGATGAGCATCTCAAGTGGATCACATGCTTGAAGCTTGCCGTCCATTTGGTGATAATGGACATGTGAAGATGTGCATCAATGGGGCTTTCCCATCATAGTGTATGGGGGAGCATTTGTGAGTCTTCACGAAGCAACATTGGTCAAGTGAGGCATTCCGGCTTGAGTGAAGCTTGAAGAGTTATCATCAAGATCAAGCGGGATACGCAAGGCAAAGGTATGGCCTTGCTAGGTTTTCCTTTACCGGTCTCAAGGTGGATGTTGGGAGACCGGATTATAGGATAGATAGCCGCACTATTAAGAGGGGCTTTCGGTTGAGTAACTTGATCACATCGTCTTAGGGAGATCAATCCTTTGCATACTTTGCATATCCTTATTGCTTCTTGGTGTTTCTCTACGTGAGGTTCTTGAGCTTGTTGCTAGCTTTACAACAAGCCCAAGTTCATCGAAAACGGAGTTTGCATGCATCTTCTATAGTGTTTTCTAGGTTGGGTAATTTTACCGGTTATTCATGATATAAGGTTCTACCTTTTATATTCATGATAAAATTCCCTTCCACAGACTCTTGAGTTTGCACTTTTTATAGGATAGCATTTGTCGTTATCTTCCAAACGAAATTAGTTTCATGTCAATATATAATTTACAGCAATATGAAAATTCAAAAAAAAGGGATATTATAATCTACTACTACATGATAATACCGAACACAATAACAAGACAACATTATTGTTCATACGTGTGAAGTTAGATCTTCTTGTTACTCATCCGCTTAAGTCCCACACCAACCTCTCATTTTGGATGTATTATTGACCGTCATAATCTAGAATAATAATCACCAAAAGTGTCAGAGATTTTGTATTGATGTACTATAAAGCTTGAACTAATAAAATAATCAACACCTATTTTGGATCAGAGGTAGGACATCAATTTTTCCAAATACTCATCAACTAAATTATTCATTTTTCCAAATACTCATCAACTAAATTATTTTAAGTGCATTTTTAGACTATTCGCACAAAAATAAACTTAGCTGAACAGTTAATATAAATCCAAAAGGAACACCGCAAACAAGGTAATACATGATGAGCACATTTGGATAATCTGGAAATTATCTTAATAAATGTCATACCAAAAACAATAGTGGCAAGCAACTCCTTGGGACAACACAGATAACTATGTAGAAGCCCTGGAAAGCATACCAGGGACCAATCATTTAAGCTGAAATGATCAAGGATCATAGTTGATACATGTAAGACAAATTTTAGTGGCATGCCCAATTTATCGCCTTAACATGTTGGGACATAATATTGCTTACATCTCACAATTCATATTTAAGAACTGAAGAACCAAGAGGCCATAAATAGACGCCGTAGAAACTGACTGACGTCTCCCTGCAAATCAATCAGAACACAAAATGGCACAACCTGCAAGGTAAAAAAACTCTATTGCCAACCAAGATGTACAGCAGTGAAGTTTACAACTGCCAGACCAACCCCAACAACTCTAGCATTTATATTGGTATTGAATCAGAACATCAGATTAAATCTCATCACACTGGAGGTAGGCATCCAAAGCATGCTGCCGCTTGGGGTTCTTCAGAGTTTGTTCATCTTGGGAAAGAGGGAACTGTCTGTTCTCTATCTGCTTTCCCTCCAGAAAGCTAGCACGACACAAACAGTGGTAAATTCCTCTACCAAATGCAAATGTCAGTAAATCGGCCTACGGTTAACTAAGGCATTGTATCCAAAATACACCTCTAGCTTAATCTAGCACTGCTTTGTTTTGATTTGCAAACACATCCGGGATAGTGGTAATCCTACTTGTGTGTTTGGATGCAGTCAGTCAAGACATGCATGCCATTCTCACTCATTTGCTACACTTCTGATGGTGATAAGAGACGCAGTTGATGAATTCTCTACAAACAGAGAGGGAAACAAAATACATTGAGTGAGTGACTTAATATATATGACCACTCAAAGGGAAGAAGAAAAGATATATGCTGCGCTGGATATTGACAAAAAATCAGTGTAGAGCTGACGATACTTACTCCCATGGATCATCGCCGACGAGAAGGACATCATTTTCGTAGTCAATGTAAACAAGCTTCCAATCTGAACTTGCAGGATGCTCAAGCTTCCCCTGGAGTCCAAACATGGATGTGATGGCCGATCTCAGCTCATGGTAATCTCTGTACCGTGTCACATCTATAGATCTTTCAACGGATCCAAACTTCTGAATCTGTTTGCATGGATTAGAAGATAGCAATAGCATAAGCAAAAGTGCCAATTATTATGTTCGCTACCAAAGAACTTTCAGCGGATGTTGCATTTTTTGTAGGTACTTACTGAAGCATACCTTTTTGTATGTCCACATCGGTGGTTTCATAGGCTTTGCACTTTGCTCAATGCTTTTAAAAGTTACCGATTTTCTGTGAACCTAATTATGCAGCAAGTTACACAATAAGAAAATGCCTATGTAAAGGAAATCTATCAATTGAACATCAAGGAAGCATAGCACCTTATTCATTCTCATTTATTGTAGAATGGCATTCCCACAACCCATAAAAAACATCTCACATCCTCGGCCAAAGTATTATCTTTCCTGGTGTCTTTAGCAAGTTCCTTAGAACATCCAGAAGAGCTTTCCTAATAAGAGAATGCTAGAATTAGTGAATGACACGACTTCTAAAATTCTGATGCGTGTATTTACGTGTATTTAATCGACGTACTGAACTCTGGCAACTCCTTATTTCAACTCAAAAAGCTGAAGGGTCATCCATTGTTCTAGCAACAAATGCAAACACCATGGTTTCTGGGCATCCTCTTTTATACCATTTACATGTCAAAAATTGCATTAAAAAATCTCAACAGGGTCGCCCCATGCTTCATTACGTAATCATGCTCTTACAAATAGAAGCCTTGATTTTGCCTGACTGCCACAGAAGGTTGTTCATCCGAAACAAAGTGTTCAGAATGAATAAATAGACTCTCAAAGAAAATGTTATTTAGCATTTGTGGATATTTGTTGGTAAGAATCAGACTGTTCAGAAACACTCAAGTCCACCATGGTAAATGGTGAAGTCAATTGGTGCTAGTTAAGTAGATAATTTTGATTGCCAAGGATTTGAACACTTCACATACCGTTGTCATGGCTGGCTGTTGTTGTTGCAGATGATACAAAGATAATCCCACCTTATCCCAAAAATACATTTGGGAACGCCACCAGCTCTAGGCTTAGCCAACTCCGAACCACCACTACCACTACCAACAACAGCAACGATGGTTAACCGCTATCAGTGCTGTTGTAGTTAGCTAGCTGAGACTGAGTTTGAGTTAGGTTGCACTTGTAAAAAGGTAATGTCAAATGGATCCATAGCACATTGACCAATGCTTTGCCAGAATACTTTGCGAACAAGAAATGCTGTGCGAGAGAGGTGATTCTTATAGTTACTTTTAGCATCTTTTGACATCATTCTTCAGAAAATATCCCAACACATAGCAGACTCTAGGCATGTGATTTTGCTAATGAAAATTAATTTGTAAGCTCATCAGTAATCATTTATAAGAAATAATAGCATGTCCACCTATACGAGAGCATGGTATTAGTCTGAATTCCATGGTAGGACTAATATCGTGATGAAAAAGAATAAAGGAATTACACATTGACCAATTTCTTACTTTCTTGAACCTTGATAGGACAAATATTCTCAACATTAGAATCACCATTGATTAGAAATTAGGAAATAGCATATCAAAACGAGCAAAGAAATAACATTTTAAAAATATATAACAATAATTCCTTTCATCTTTACTATGAATAATTAATGACTGTAGATTGAACGACTTCTTGCTTTTCTAAAACTTAATATGATAATTTTATCAGCATTAGAATTTCTATTGATTAGAAATTAGGAAACTACATATCAAAATAATCAAACAAATATTTTTTCAAAATATATAAACGTTGTGATCAAAGCAGCTCGGAAGATCATACCACATATTAGAAGAAGATATTGTTCTACGGACTCATCTTGAAGACATAATACCCACCTACGAGTTTGTATCAAACGCAAGAAAAGTAAAAAATTCGGACTTTGGATATATGATTTGTTATCCATTATTCAACCATTTGAACAATTCATGGATGTAATTTAAATGAAAGGAGGACAAATGGATCAGACCTCCTGAGAGGCACACCGACGGCCAATCAACCTACGCGACGGTGGCTACCTGGTTGGAGAGGGAAGGACAGTGTAGGCGGCAAACCTCGGCAGCGGCTGTGTCAGTGGGAGACAGTTAAGAGGCAATGGATTCCAGAGATCATTGAAAGTGCATGGAGCCCCCATGTGTGGTTTGGTAATTAATGACAATCCCTATGGACTAATGTTTGCATTGAGTTATATTTGTAGGAGTTGTCCATAGGCAATTCTTGAACCATATGTTGGCTTCAAGGTTGCAATAAGAAGAATTTGATGAAGGATATCAAGTGTCAAGTATGTCTTGAAGATGAAGATGAAGTGAGCCCTCAAGTTACTTCAAGACATCAACATGTTTGTATTAGGTTCCAATAAGAAGAAATTGATGAAGTATATCAAGTGTCAAGTATGTCTTGAAGATGAAGATGAAGTGAGCCCTAGAGTTACTTCAAGACATCAACATGATGAAGAATGAAGAAATGAAGTGCAAGTTCAAGATGAGCCATCTCGAAGAGGTCCTTTGCTTGAGTCTTGCCTTCCATATGGTGATCATGGATATGTGAAGATGCGCCAAGAAGAAGCTATCCCATGGTGGATTATGGGGGAGCAATCCACATGGTGGTCATGGTTATGTGAAGATGCGCCAAAGAAGAAGCTCTCCCATGGTGGATTATGGGGAGCAATCCACAAGACTTAGTCAAGCAAACACAAGCAAGAAAGGCGTTCCATCTTGTTGAGGTCAAGATCGTCGTCATCGAGCTCAAGTGGAATGCGAAAGTATAAGGTTTGCTCTTGATAGGGTTTCTTTCTCACCGGTCTCATAGTGTAGTTGGAGACCGGTTTATAGTTTAGTTGCCGTACTATCAGAGGGCTCTCGAGTGAGTAACTCATCGTATCGTTCGGAGAGAGCTCAAACCTTTGCATCCTTGCATCATCTTTCTTGGTTGTTATTTGGACCTTATCCATGTGATGTTTTAGAGCTTGTGCTTATTCTCATGACAAGCTCTAGTTCATCAACGGCTTTCGCATAGATCACTTGTTGCGTTTTCGAGTTTGGTTCATCATCTTTCTTGGTTTTATTTGGATCTTATCCATGTGATGTTTTAGAGCTTGTGCTTATTCTCATGACAAGCTCTAGTTCATTGAGAATGGTTTTTGCATGGGCAACTTGTTGCATTTTCAAGATTGGAGGTTAAACCCTTTCATCATTTGTTTCTATCCTCCCTTGTTGTACTATGATGGTTTCCTGCATGATCTTGTAGAGCTTGTTCCTAGCTTCAAAACAAGCCCAAGATCATCAAAATCGAGTCCGGATGCTAAAGTTATGCCCGTTTTAGTTTTGGTGATTGCAGTTTTCTGGGGGGCGGATAATCCGGCCCGAAGGACAAAACATGGACAATATCCGGCCAAATATCCGGCCCAGCCAGGGGCGATTTTCGGGGCGGATTATCCGGCTGGGGCGGCCGGCCTGGAGGTCCCAAACGGTCATATTTCGTTGGGAGGGGGTATATAAGACCCCCTTCTTCCTCCTTGGGCTGGTTGGCTCCTCTCTCTCTCTCCCCTCCATTGTTGTCCTTCAAAGCTTGCCCTAGTTCTTGATTCCTCTCATGATTCTTGCATATTCTTGAGGGAAAAGAGAGAGGAGATCTAGATCTACATCTTCACCAATCAAATCCCTCTCTTTGTGAGGGGAACCCACTAGATCTTGATCTTGGAGGATTTTGTGTTCTCCTCTTTTGTTCTTCCTCTCTTATTCCCCAATAGCTTTTTGTAGCTTTGTTGGAATTTGAGAGATAAGGATTTGAGCATCTTTGTGGTGTTCTTGCCATTGCATTTGGTGCATCGGTTTGAGTTCTCCACGGTGATTCGTGGTGGTGAAAGCAAGAAGGTTGTTACTCTTGGGTTCTTGGAACCCTGGACGGATTCTAGGCCTTTGTGGCGATTTGTTGGGAGCCTCCAATTAAGTTGTGGATGTGTGCCCCAATCTTTGTGTAAGGCCCGGTTTCCACCTCGAAGGAAATCCCTTAGTGGAACCGTGACCTAGGCCTTTGTGGCGAGGGTCACCGGAGATTTAGGTGAGGCGCCTTCGTGGCGTTCGGTTTGTGGTGTGAGTACCGCATCTTGGGTGAGGCCTTTGTGGCGTTGGTGTGCATCGAGCAACCACACCTCAAGGTGAGCCTCTTGTGGCGTTCGGGAGCACTAAGCAACCGCACCTCTCCACCGGAGATTAGCACTCCAAAGTGTGAACTCCGGGATAAATCATCGTCTCTCGCGTGCCTCGGTTATCTCTATACCCGAGCTCTTTACTTATGCACTTTACCTTGTGATAGCCATCGTGCTTGAAGTTATATATCTTGCTATCACATAGTTGCTTGTTGCTTAGCATAAGTTTGTATATCTTGCTATCACATAGTTGCTTGTATTGCTTAGAATAAGTTGTTGGTGCACATAGGTGAACAATAGTATATAGGCTTTGGGCTTGACAAAGTAAACGCTAGTTTTATTCCGCATTTGTTAAGCACCTCGTAAAAGTTTAAATCGCCTATTCACCCCCTCTAGGCGACATCCGTGTCCTTTCAATTGGTATCGAGAGCAAGGTCTCTCATTCTTAGGCTTCACCGCCTTGAGAGTAAAGATGTCGGCTAGGGGATTAGCGCACAATAACTTGTTTATATTTGATGGCACAAATTATGATCTATGGAAAATTTATGTGCTTAATATTTTGCGGCGTATGTCCCCGGACATGGAGCGATTTCTTGACATGGGTTTTTCTTCTCCTAAGGATCCTCAAAATTTATCTCTTGAGGAGGAGAAAAACTCTTGTCTCGATGCTCTTGCTTCTCATGTGTTTTCCATTGTTGTGAGCAATGTAGTTACTTCTTCAATCATGCCTTTTGGGAGCGCTCATGAATTATGGACAAAGCTTCAAGATAAATATGATGTGTCCAAATTATTGAGGATGATTGTATTGCTTCCACTTCCGGCCGTGATGAGTTCTCATCTTCTTCCACTTCACCAAAGTGTGGTAAGACACAAGGTAATGATATGGTGAGTGGTGATGAAAATTGCAATGTTGATATTGAGCTTACTATTGATGATTCGTCATCTCTATCTCATTGCAATGCTTCATCTTTGGACTTAAACACATCTAGCACTAGAAATGATTTACATGCTTGTGTTGATAGTCCTTGCATATCATGTGTAAGTTGCTTGAATAAATCTAATGATGATATGCTTGCATTGTCTTGTGGCCATGATAAAAATGCTTCTATTTCCTCTAGTTGTTGTGTGTCTAACAATGTAGAGGAAACCAAAGATTCTATTGGTCAAGACAAGATCTTGAAAGGAGCCTCAAGTAACTCCTCCTCTTTATCTCACGGTCCTCATATATGCCTTATGGCCAAGGGTTCCACGGTACCTCCTACCATGGAACCCAATATGTCTCGTGGTGATAAGGATGAGGATGAATATGAAGAAGAGGATTGGGTTGTCTCTCTACGCGATAAGGGTAAGAGCGTATTCAAGGTTATTTGCAAAGATAAAATTGCTAGCACTCACTTCTTTGAAATCTTGACTACCGCTATTGAGAGCCAAAAACTTATTTGGATGCATGAGAACACCATTGATAAAAAGGGTGCTCTTGAACGAGAGTATGCCGATGATGTAGCATCATTAAAAAATGAACTTGAAGAAGAACAAACCATCAAGGAAGCTCTTGAGGAGACCTTTGCTCTAGAATTGTCTAGAGAAAAGGAAAACCATGATAGAGCTCTTGAGATGGCAAATGAACTAAAGCTAAAAAATGATAAGCTTGTGTTTGTTAATGCTAAACTCCTTGAGGATTTTGAGCAACTCAAAAAGGGCTCAAGGGTCATTGAGAGTGCGCTCGCCAAACTCACCGAGTCGCATGAGCAACTTAAAGCTTCTTATCTAAAAGAGCATGCCAACTTGCCTTCTTCTATTACTACTAATATTGATGCTTGTGCTACTAACTCTACTTCTTGTGAAGCATCTATCTTGAAGGAGAATGTTGAGCTAAGGGCTCAACTTGAGTTGCTAACTTGCAATTATGGGAAATTGGAAGAAAGTCATGGAAAGCTTTCTCATGATAGGCTAAAGTTAGCTCATGAGGCTATCATATTTAAGGCAACACCTTGTGAGCCTCATGTGGATACTAGCACTACTACTCAAAATGCTATATTTCCATGTGCTAGTCCTAGTAATTCATCCACTCATAATATTGCTAAATCTTGTGATGAATTATCTTCCTTGCCTTGTTGCTCTAACAATGAAGATTCTACTTCCTCTAGTGCTTGTGTTGTTACTAACCATGTAGAGGAAATCAAAGAGCTCAAGGCCCAAGTCACTTCTTTGAAGAATGACTTGGTAAAGGGTCATGAAGGGAAATGCAAACTTGACACGATGTTGAGTATGCAACAATCCCCCAATGACAAGAGTGGACTTGGTTTCAAATCCAACAACAAGAACAAGTCCATGAACAACAACAAGAAGAAGGGCCAAGTACAAGTCAAAGACCCGGCCAAGATTGTTTGCTTCAAGTGCAATATTGAAGGGCACCATGTTAGATCTTGCCCTTTGAAGAAGAAGCAAAAAGGGAAGCGGCCTCAAGCTCAAACTCATATTCAACCTCAAGTTGAAGAAATGCCACTTCCCAAGAAGAAACAAGCCAATGCTCCCATTGTGGAGAAACCTAGTGAGAAGAAGGAGAAGAAAAGAACTTGCTACATATGCCGTGAGAAGGGCCACATCTCCTCCTTGTGCACTATTGGTACCTCATCCAACTCTATCACCATTGATGATGTTTATTCTCTTCGTAAGGATGAGGGTGGCAATGTGTTTGCCAAATTTGTTGGTGCTCAAAGTGGTGTCAAGAAAAGAACCATTTGGGTTGCCAAGCCTATTGTGACTAACCTCTTAGGACCCAACTTAGTTGGGGACCAACAATCCAAAACTTTATCAATAGGTGCTTGTTGGAGGGCATTGGAGACTTGGCTACATCATGAAGAATTAAGGGATCTTCATCATTTATATTATCTCAAGCCAAGTCTTTTGATTATCTTGCTACTATCATATATCCAATGTTCCTCCTTGCGGTAACATGTTCTCAACTCATTTATATTGAAAGTTACTCGCCCCTTTGCATGTGTTAGTTTTGTTCCTAGCATGTGTTTGTATATGTTGTGCTTCCTACTTGCTTTTCTTGAGAAATCAAGTCTATGTATGTTGGGTTGCACACCATGTATTTGTGTTTGTGTTGGAGCCACTTTGCATCTTGTTGTATCTTATATGGATCTTATGAGCGATTAATGGACTATCCCATTTTGGGGGAGTGATATTCCTTTGGGAATTTCATGATCCTAACAATGTGTGTACATGAGGAATATCACTTAGAATTGATATTGCAAGATTATCTAGTCTCTATGTGGTATGTCATCTTCATGAGAAATTCAAATTCCAATGTCCATTAATATCTCTAGTTGGATCTTATTTGCCTCTTGTGAAAATAAATTCCTTATCACATTATGGGGGAGTAATAAGCTTTGTGCATATTACAAGCCTAGAAAATGTGAACATTTGAGGTTGTGTCACATAGAATTGATACCGTAAATTATCTCTCTCCTATGTGGCATGTTTGCTCAAACAAGCTCCAATTTGCTTAAATGGCTTCATTGCTAATATCTTTGTGGATCTTATTTGTGAAAGTTCTTCTTGGCATGGTTTTTCACAACGTGTCCCTCAATACATTTTTGGAAAACCATGTGCTTCAAGTCATACTATTAATTGCTTTGCATGTTGGTATGAATACTATTAATTGCTTTGCATGTTGGTATGAATACTATTAATTGCTTTGCATGTTGGTATGAATACTATTAATTGCCTTGCATGTTGGTATGACTAAATGAAGCTATCAAGAAACTATCTTTGCATGATGGTTAACTCTTATCTTTTACCATATGCTTTGTTCGTTGTAAATATGATCTTATGTATACTTACAAACTACCACCGGGAAATATTTCCTAATACCTCTTGTCCTAGGACAATTGGTAATCAATTATGAGGTAGATATTTATTGATCATATCTACATTGGCTCTTGTATTTATTTTGCCTTATTTATTGCCATGAATTTGTTGTGCTTTGACTCCCATGTGTCTTCCTTGCATCTTATGGATCTAAGTTGTCTATTCAAACTTTCTTAGCATTGTTAGAAGATATAGGTAGCGTGATGATCCTAGTTTTGTGCATTTTGTATTCATATAAAAAATCCTTGATAATGCACCAAACTTGGGGGAGCTCTTCTATATTATTAGAATGCTTAACATCTCTTGATCTTTATCAAAAATTGGGTTTTGGGAGACATAAAATTTTCTTTTTGGTACTTTGTGCCATCATAAAAAATGTCGAGGGTTTGGTTTATTTGTTGGAACCTTGCTCTCTTGGGAGTTGGTTATCTCATTCCTTTGTGCTTAGGTTTAATTAGCTTCTTATAATGAGATAAGTCTTTGGAGTCAATCTTGTGTTGATTTGATTCTTTGATATAATTTGGACAACCATTGTCTCTTGGTTTATTTGGTGTTTTGTCCAAATTGTATCTTCCTTTGGTTCTTGAAAGTATTGTGCATGCATATTTAATATATGTATATCTTATGGCATGTGTCACTTTCTTTGATCCAATATATAGGGTAAACTCCATGAAATCCTAATTTGACTAAGATGTGCATGAAATTCAATTTCATATCTATATGCACATAGAATTGTGGAGTTTGTCCTATATGTTGTAGTGTGTCTAACTACTTTGGACCCAATTAGTTTGGGGACCATTTTGTACTTACCTTTGTGTTAGGTACAATGGATATGCATTGAATGCTTGTCTCACTCTTGGAAAGAAGTGGTGACTCAATGGTAACGTGAGGCAAGATAGGATGATCAACGAACACATATCTACTACATCCACACCAATGCTATCTTGGTAACAAGTATCTTCTCATGCATACTTTTGTTGTATCCAACCTTATGGTTGCATCTTGGCATGAATCTATTGATTTGCAAATGTTGTGCTTCTTGCAAAAGTCTTAATGAAACCTCTTTATTGTGAATGAGAGTAATTTGAGATGAGTGCATTTGTTGGGAAGTATTTTAAATCATGCTCATGATTCATCCACCCCAACTATGCCTATCTAGCAATTTTGTTGCATATCAATTCCTCAAGGCTCTCACATGTGCAATATAGATGAAAGTGCAAATTTAGTTACTTCTTTTGGTATCCCCGTTTGTGATACTTGTTGCCTTTCTCAAATGCATCCCAACTATCTTCTATCCCTTGTTGATATTTGTGATGTATTTTAGTTGTTTGTGGTTGAAGTTCATGAATGTACAATAAGATAAAATTGAGCCTTTGGCCATGCTATTAAGCAAAAATTCTTATTGGTATATTGCATGACTTCGTCTTGGATATCATACTATTTTTCTTGTGTATCTATTTTATGTGTGCATGTTTCTTTGTGGATAAATATCTTTGTGATATTGCCCACTTAGAGAAACTTATACACATAAGAGATGATACATCTCCTTTTGATATCTTATTTATTTATTGCATGTTGATTGGTCATGCTAAGCAATATAATTCATTGAAGACTATGATGATGCTTTTTGCTCATCCTTGCAATAGTCTTATAATATGCTTTATCATGCCTTTCACATATCCTCTTGGTTGAGCCTTTTATTATGGTGCCTCCTACTTGTTGCTCAACCATTTGTTTGTTGCAAGTGTTAAGCTTAATTTTCTATCTATGATCTATTGCAAATGTTTGTGTTTTAAATGGTAATAAGGGAGTAAGGATTCCATGTTATGCATATTGTATTCAAATGCAACATTTTAATTTATGCATGTACCTTGGGGAGCTTCCTCATTCTATTTAAGGCACTATTTTGTGGTGATCATTAGAGTTTGATTCACTTGGTATCTTTTGTTTTGAATGATATTATGGGAGTGATGATTCCATGTTTGTGCACTTTATACTCCAATGCAAATTGTCTTGTTTTGTGCACAAACCTTGGGGAGCTTCCTCATATTAGTTAGAGCAATCTTCTTGATCTTATCATAATATCTTTCTTTCTTTTGGTATCTTCTTTGTGGTTCATTTGGTTGCTTGCTTCATTTGTTGAAGCTTCTTGACGTTGTTATCTTTTTGCAATCTTTGATCCTATCTATGGTGTGACTCCTTCCGAATATTCGTAATTGGATATGTGCATTTGATTCCACTCAAATTATGAGAAATGCACACGCTATGGAGGATCTCTCACTATATTGGCCTTCTAAATTTTTCACCCATTTCGGCAATTGGTGCCAATGGGGGAGAAGTTTGGAGGGTTTAAGGGAATTTGGTTATGTCTTTGCTTTGTGCTTAAGCATGTGCCTTTATTGCATTGCATCTTGTTGCTTTGCATAGTTGAATATTTAGAGGAAACTCCACTAGGCTTTGAATGCCAATATATGCAATGAAAGTCAAGATCATTCACACATGCATATATTATGGGGGAGTTTGCTCTATATATTCAACTTATTTGTTACTTAAATTCCTTATATAAACCCTCTCAAAGAGATTGTCATCAATTACCAAAATGGGGGAGATTGAAAGTGCATGGAGCCCCCATGTGTGGTTTTGGTAATTAATGACAATCCCTATGGACTAATGTTTGCATTGAGTTATATTTGTAGGAGTTGTCCATAGGCAATTCTTGAACCATATGTTGGCTTCAAGGTTGCAATAAGAAGAATTTGATGAAGGATATCAAGTGTCAAGTATGTCTTGAAGATGAAGATGAAGTGAGCCCTCAAGTTACTTCAAGACATCAACATGTTTGTATTAGGTTCCAATAAGAAGAAATTGATGAAGTATATCAAGTGTCAAGTATGTCTTGAAGATGAAGATGAAGTGAGCCCTAGAGTTACTTCAAGACATCAACATGATGAAGAATGAAGAAATGAAGTGCAAGTTCAAGATGAGCCATCTCGAAGAGGTCCTTTGCTTGAGTCTTGCCATCCATATGGTGATCATGGATATGTGAAGATGCGCCGAAGAAGAAGCTCTCCCATGGTGGATTATGGGGGAGCAATCCACATGGTGGTCATGGTTATGTGAAGATGCGCCGAAGAAGAAGCTCTCCCATGGTGGATTATGGGGGAGCAATCCACAAGACTTCGTCAAGCAAACACAAGCAAGAAAGGCGTTCCATCTTGTTGAGGTCAAGATCGTCGTCATCGAGCTCAAGTGGAATGCGAAAGTATAAGGTTTGCTCTTGATAGGGTTTCTTTCTCACCGGTCTCATAGTGTAGTTGGAGACCGGTTTATAGTTTAGTTGCCGTACTATCAAGAGGGCTCTCGAGTGAGTAACTCGATCGTATCGTTCGGAGAGAGCTCAAACCTTTGCATCCTTGCATCATCTTTCTTGGTTGTTATTTGGACCTTATCCATGTGATGTTTTAGAGCTTGTGCTTATTCTCATGACAAGTTCTAGTTCATCGAAAACGGATTTCGCATAGATCACTTGTTGCGTTTTCGAGTTTGGTTCATCATCTTTCTTGGTTTTATTTGGATCTTATCCATGTGATGTTTTAGAGCTTGTGCTTATTCTCATGACAAGCTCTAGTTCATTGAGAATGGTTTTTGCATGGGCAACTTGTTGCATTTTCAAGATTGGATGTTTTACCGGTATGTCTTTTTTAGATAGGTCAAACCTTTCATCATTTGTTTCTATCCTCCCTTGTTGGACTATGATGGTTTCCTGCATGATCTTGTAGAGCTTGTTCCTAGCTTCAAAACAAGCCCAAGATCATCAAAACCGGAGTCCGGATGCTAAAGTTATGCCGTTTTAGTTTTGGTGATTCTGCAGTTTTCTGGGGGGCGGATAATCCGGCCCGAAGGACAAAACATGGACAATATCCGGCCAAATATCCGGCCCGAGCCAGGGGCGATTTTCGGGGGCCGGATTATCCGGCCCGGGGGCGGATTTTCCGGCCTGGGAGGTCCCAAACGGTCATATTTCGTTGGGAGGGGGTATATAAGACCCCCTTCTTCCTCCTTGGGCTGGTTGGCTCACTCTCTCTCTCTCCCCTCCATTGTTGTCCTTCAAAGCTTGCCCTAGTTCTTGATTCCTCCCATGATTCTTGCATATTCTTGAGGGAAAAGAGAGAGGAGATCTAGATCTACATCTTCACCAATCAAATCCCTCTCTTTGTGAGGGGAACCCACTAGATCTTGATCTTGGAGGATTTTGTGTTCTCCTCTTTGTTCTTCCTCTCTTATTCCCCCAATAGCTTTTGTAGCTTTGTTGGAATTTGAGAGAGAAGGATTTGAGCATCTTTGTGGTGTTCTTGCCATTGCATTTGGTGCATCGGTTTGAGTTCTCCACGGTGATTCGTGGTGGTGAAAGCAAGAAGGTTGTTACTCTTGGGTTCTTGGAACCCTAGACGGATTCTACGCCTTTGTGGCGATTTGTTGGGAGCCTCCAATTAAGTTGTGGATGTGTGCCCCAATCTTTGTGTAAGGCCCGGTTTCCGCCTCGAAGGAAATCCCTTAGTGGAACCGTGACCTAGGCCTTTGTGGCGAGGGTCACCGGAGATTTAGGTGAGGCGCCTTCGTGGCGTTCGGTTTGTGGTGTGAGTACCGCATCTTGGGGTGAGGCCTTTGTGGCGTTGGTGTGCATCGAGCAACCACACCTCAAGGTGAGCCTCTTGTGGCGTTCGGGAGCACTAAGCAACCGCACCTCTCCACCGGAGATTAGCACTCGCAAGAGTGTGAACTCCGGGATAAATCATCGTCTCCCGCGTGCCTCGGTTATCTCTATACCCGAGCTCTTTACTTATGCACTTTACCTTGTGATAGCCATCGTGCTTGAAGTTATATATCTTGCTATCACATAGTTGCTTGTATTGCTTAGCATAAGTTTGTATATCTTGCTATCACATAGTTGCTTGTATTGCTTAGAATAAGTTGTTGGTGCACATAGGTGAACAATAGTATATAGGCTTTGGGCTTGACAAAGTAAACGCTAGTTTTATTCCGCATTTGTTAAGCCCATCTCGTAAAAGTTTTAAATCGCCTATTCACCCCCCCTCTAGGCGACATCCGTGTCCTTTCAAATGTCTAAAATTCAACCCAGTTTAATCTTCAGATGGCATGGCAACACACTGTGTACACAACCAGATGACATGACAACACATATCCGCATAATTTCATTCTAGTGCATGTCCTATAACAAAAAATGGATTAGTACAGCTAATAAACAACTAAATGAACAACAATATGCACATGGTATCACCTATGTTTCCTCGCAGACTTATCTTGGTGTGAGTCCCCAGCTGGCACACTGGATATAAGGGCTGGAAGGAAACCAACTTAGCCTCTCCAAATATGTATTGATGCCACTCCTAGTGTGACAACATTTTACATACACATCATTTCATTCTGTTTCTAGTACCTAATTGAAATGCATAACCGGCAATGCATTGTACTCACCAAAATCTGCAAGCGACATTATGTGTTACTCCTATTCCGGTGTTCATCTGCAAGAAGACATGAACATGTACTGTACCATGAGAACTATTAAAGCAACGCCACAACACTAAACACAGAAATCATTGGTTTCATGCTATTAAGATTTTAATCCGGAGAGCAGAGCACCAATTCAAGAAATTAGAGACTATGGATAAATTTTCCTAAGAATTAAAACAAAACTATTAGGATAACACAGATTACATGAAAAATGGTACTAATAGTACTCACTGACAAGATCAGGAAGTGTGTTGTTGCGTGTCCTGATACATGGTCAGTCAACAACTCAAGGACCACAACTTGCGAGCAGATGAAGCCGCATTCAACTAATAGCTCGAGCTAGGTAGCTGCGGTGCCGTGGACACCGCTACCGTAGCCTTGTTGGAGCTAAGAGTGTTTAGACCTCAACGACGCTTTGATGCCTCACACCTTGAAACTTCTTGATAGCAAATTCCCAGGGAGAGGTAGCAACCCTCTATCTCCGATTTAAGGCATAAAATATAATCGTCAAGTTCATCATCATTCTTCAGAGACGAATAAGAAAAGCCATGGAAATTTTGGACAATAGAGCTCGTATCCGTCTTCGCCAAAAGACTGCTTCTCTCTTCCAAAATATTCTAGTAAACATGATGGGCATTGTCTATCTCTACTCTTTTATCCGGTTTTGCACGGGCTTTGTAGTAATTGCTCTACTTGACCATGAAATCAGAGAATTGAGATAAACATATGTTGTTGATATTTCTCAATTTACGCTAGCTCCGTTGCTGGTACAGCATTTATTATGCTTGATATTTTCTATAGCAATGGACACCTATTTCGTTTCCATCTAATTTGATTCTAGTATGCAAGTTTGCTAGTAGTATGACTACCCGATTCCATACTTCCAAATTCGTAACGCTAACCGCCGCAAGACAACGGCATTCACAAGTTCTAAATCCCAATCTCCAATCCAAAGCAAAGAAGTCGTATCGGCCCACGCGCACGGCACGATGTATGTAGCGATAGCAACATAATCAAACAAATATTTTTCAAAATATATAAACGTCAGATCAAAGTGTTTGGAAGATCATACCACATATTAGAAGATATTGTTCTACAGACTCATCTTGAAGACATAATACCCACCTACGAGTTTGTATCAACGCAAGAAAAGTAAAAAATTCAGACTTTGGATATATGATTTGTTATCCATTATTCAACCATTTGAACAATTCATGGATGTAATTTAACCGAAAGGAGGACAAATGGATCAGACCTCCCGAGAGGCACACCGACGGCCAATCAACTCACGCGACCTGGCTACCCGGTTGGAGAGGGAAGGACAGTAGGCGGCAAACCTCGGCTGGTCGTGTCGTTGGGAGACGCAAGAGGCAATGGATTCCGAGATCATCCTAAAAATTAAACCGCAATCTTCGATGGCATGGCAACACACCGTGTACTACAACCAGATGACATGACAACACATATCCGCATAATTTCATTCTAGTGCATGTCCTATAACAAAAAATGGATTAGTACAGCTTAATAAACAACTAAATGAACAACAATATGCAACATGGTATCACCTATGTTTCCTCGCAGACTTATCTTGGTGTGAGTCCCCGAGCTGGCACACATATAAGGGCTGGAAGGAAACCAACTTAGCCTCTCCAAATATGTATTGATGCCACTCCTAGTGTTGACAACATTTTACATACACATCATTTCAGTTACTGTTTCTAGTACCTAATTGAAATGCATAACCGGCAATGTGCATTGTACTCACCAAAATCTGCAAGCTGACATTATGTGTTACTCCTATTCCGGTGTTCATCTGCAAGAAGACATGAACATGTACTGTACCATGAGAACTATTAAAGCAACGGGCCACAACACTAAACACGTAAATCATTGGTTTCATGCTATTAAGATTTTAATCCTGTGAGAGCACAAAGACCAATTCAAGAAAGTAGCAGACTATGGATAAATTTTCCTAAGAATTAAAACAAAAACTATTAGGATAACACAACATTACATGAAAAATGGTACACTAATGAGTACTCACCGACAAGATCAGAAGTGTGTTGTTGCGTGTCCTCCGATACATGGTCGGCCAACAACTCAAGGACCACAACTTATGAGCAGATGAAGCCGCCTTTCAACTAATAGCTCTCGAGCTAGGTAGCCACCGGTGCGTGGACACCGCTACCGTAGCCTTGTTGGAGCCAAGAGTGTTTAGACCTCAACGACAGCTTTGATGCCTCACACCTTGGAAACTTCTTTGATAGCAAATTCCAGGAGGCAGAGGTAGCAACCCTCTATCTCTGATTTAAGGCATAAAATATAATCGTCAAGTTCATCATCATTCTTCAGGAGACGAATAAGAAAAAAGCCATGGAAATTTTGGACAATATTGAGCTCTGCATCCAGTCTTCGCCAAAAGACCGGCTTCTCTCTTCCAAAAATATTCTAGTAAACATGATGGGCATTGTCTATCTCTACTCTTTTATCCGGTTTTGCACGGGGGCTTTGTAGTACTGTTCTACTTGACCATGAAATCTAGAGAATTGAGATAAACATATGTTGCTTGATATTTCTCAATTTACGCTAGCCTGTTGCTGCTGTACCAGTACTTATTATGCTTGATATTTTCTCGAGTAGCAGTGACACCTATTTCTGTTTCCATCTAATTTGATTCTAGTATGCAAGTTTGCTAGTAGTATGAGACTACCTGATTCCATACTTCCCAGTCCAGAACGCCAACCAGCCGCAACACAACGGCAGATTCACAAGTCCTAAATCCCAATCTCCAATCCAAAGCAAAGAAGCTCAGATCGGCCCACGCTGCACGGCTGCAGCATGTATGTAGCGACAGCAACATAATAAGCAACAACGGTTGCTAGTATAGCTGGAGCCCATGGAGGCATACCTAGGCTGCGCGGCCCTCAGCCGACGATCTGGCCACGCAGCCCGTCGATCTAAGCCCCGCAGCCGGCCACGCAGCCCGTCGATCTAAGCCCCGCAGCCGACGATCTGGCCCCAAGCCGGGCAGCGACGTGGGCGAGCCTGAGGGTTGCCTTCGTCTCTGGCCATGCCGCCGGGATCAAGGGGGATCCTCACATAAATGAGTGGTGGAAGGCCGCATCGCCCGATTCTGTGTATGCTCTGCGGCGCACATATGCGGGTCGGAGAGGTTAGGGAGGATGAGGGATGTGGGCTCACCGTCGACGGGGAAGATGGGAGTGGCGGCGTAGTCCACTCACACCGAGAGTTTCATGACAGATAGCCGGTTCGCGGCGTGGACGGCGCGTCCGGACAGACCGAGACGCGCGCCGCCTTGTCTCCATCCTGTCGCTGCCGTTGCCCTGGGCAGGGCCGGCAGCGTGTGGAGGAGCACACGGCGGCGGCCTCCGGCTGCCCGGGGTATCGTGAGATCGGATCCAAGGATTGGGAGGATTGGGGTTGGGGCACGAGGGAGGAGGTTTCCTGGCTGGCTTAGCCCACCGTCAACAAGACACGTGAGGGCAAACGACGAAGGATGTTTGCGTTTAGCGATCGATAGACGTAGGTAGGTTGGAAACGACCAAACGTATTGGCAGAATAAGGAACCACTTTAGTCTTTTTAAGTATAGGATAGCATTTGTCGTTATCTTCCAAACGAAATTAGTTTCATGTCAATCGGAGTTCGGGAGCTCTAGTTATTAAAGGAAAGGGAAAAAGAAGAAAAAGGGAAAAAGAAAAGAGGGGCAGCCGGTTGGCGACCGGTCTGCCAGGGGCGCCCGGCCTGCCGGGCCAGACGCCGGCCCACCCGGTCGACCGGGCGGCCACCGGCCCACGCGCCGGGCAGCCCAGCCAAACCTCCGGTCCGACCGGGAGCCGCACCGGGCCGCCTCTCCGCCTTCGGCCTCGCCTCTCTCCCGCGCGGCCTTGACCGGCGTCGCCCTCAGCCCACGGCCTGGCAGGCCTGGCTGCCTCCCCGGCCCAGCCGGATTCCCACCGGGCCGCCTCTGCACCGCCTGGCCCATGCGGCCTGGCTTCCCCCGCGCGGCTGAAGCCCTTCTCGCCGCCCAGCGCGCCACTTGCTCCGCCCGGTCGGTGGGCCGGTCCGACCGGACAGGCCACCGGCCTCTCCGGCCCAGGCTCCGGTCGGCCGGCCTGCTGGCCGGCCTGGGCACTTTTTCAGCTCGTTTTTTATCCGATTTTCACCCGGTTTTCTCCCCAACGGTTATTTTTCTCCTTAGACTATAAATAGCCCTTCTTCCACCTTGAGCAACAACTTCTTCCCCTTTCTCTCACCTCCATTGTTGCATTTGAAGAAGTTGCTCTCTCCCTTGATTCCTCCAACCATTCTTGCTCATATTTGAGGATTTGAGAGAGGAGATCTAGATCTACACTTCCACCAAACCATTTCTTCTCTAAGTGAGGGAATCTCTTGGGATCTAGATCTTGGAGTCTTTAGTTGACTTTCCCCTTGTTCTTCCTCTCCAATCTCATCCTAGCATTCGTTGCTTTGGTGGGATTTGAGTGTGAAGGACTTGAACACCCTCCGCGTTCTTGCTTTGCATCATTGCATAGTGTTGAGCTCTCCACCATGATTTGTTTGAGTGAGAGACCGTGAGCTTGTTCCTCTTGGAGGGTGACCTCCTAGTTGGCTTGGTTGGTGTCCCGGTGATCTCTTCGTGGAAGATTGTGAAGGGGTCATGGGCTTCTCCTTCGTGGAGCTTGTGAAGTGGTTGTGAAGCTTGCCATCTCCGGAGCGGAGGAAAAGCTAACCATAAGGAAAGGGCCATTATCCTTCGTGGGTGTGGTTCGGGTGGCGCGGGCAATCCTTCGTGGGACCTCCACTCCTCCAAACGTGACGTACCTTTTGTTGCAAAGCAAGGGAACACGGGAATACATCCCTGCCTCCGTGCCTCTAAGATTTCTATACCCGAGCCTTCTTCTCTTGTGATAGCCGATGTCTACGGGGTGCTTCTATTCTTGCACAATGTTGGGCCTCCAAGAGCAGAGGTTTGCAGAACAGCAGCAAGCTTTCCCTTAAGTGGATCACCCAAGGTTTATCGAACTCGGGGAGAAAGAGGTCAAAGATATCCCTCCCCAAGCAACCCCTGGCAACCAAAGCAAGATCTTGTGTCCCCAACACACCTAATAGGAGCACTAGTTCGGCGAAGAGATAGTGAAATATTATGGTAAGGAATGGAATATGAGCAAGAGTACGGCGCGTAAAAACAGCTTACCGGGCGTGTATTGATGGTAGTAATATTGTGTAAAGTAAACAAGCAGTAGTACCGCAGCAGTAGTAACGCAGTAAAATAAGAAACAAGGCCGATAGCAAATATTTAGGAACAAGGCCTAGGGATTAGACTTTCACTAGTGGACACTCTCAACTTTGATCACATAACAGAATAGATAAATGCATACTCTACACTCTCTTGTTGGATGATGAACACATTACGTAGGATTACAAGAGAACCTCAATGCCGGAGTTAACAAGCTCCACAATTTAATGTTCATATATAAATAACCTTAGAGTGCATGATAGATCAACACAACTATACCAAGTACTAACATAGCATGCACACTGTCACCTTCATACTATGAAAGGAGAAATAGATCACATCAATACCATCATAGTAATAGTTAACTTCATAATCTACAAGAGATCATAATCATAGCCTACGCCAAGCACTCACACGGTGCACACACTGTCACCATTACACCGTGGAGGAGGAATAAAACTACTTTAATAACATCACTAGAGTAGCACATAGATAAATTGTGATACAAAACACATTGTAAATCATAAAGAGATATAAATACGCACTTCACTCATAACAGGGAATAAGTATTCTGTGAAATATAGCCTAAGAGACCCACATGGTGCACAAACACTGTCACCTTTACACACGTGGACAATTTCCGGAGATCACATAAGTAAAACTCACTTGACTAGCATAATGACATCTAGATTAAGGCATCATCATATGAATCTCAATCATGTAAGGCAGCTCATGAGATTATTGTAATGCTATATAGGAGAGAGATGAACCACATAGCTACCGGTACAGCCCCGAGCCTCATGGAGAACTACCCTCCTCATGGGAGCAAGCAGCTATGATGAAGATGGCGAAGATGGCAACATAATATGGAGAAGCTCGGGGCATCTCCGTCCCGGCGGTATGCGTGCCTAATTAGAGACTTTGTCCCCGATCTTGGCTTCGCGATGGCGGCGGCTCGGGAAGGTTTCGCACCGTGGCTTATTCGTCTCGAGGTTTTAGGTCGTGACCCAAATAGGCGAAGAGGCGAGCCTGGGGCCGACGAGGCTAAGCACACACCAGTGGGCGCGGCCCGCCCTGGCCGCGCCACCACCATGTGTGGGCCCCCGTGGCCCCTCTCTCGCGCTCGGGTGTTCGTGGATGCTTCCGGCAAAATAGGAACCCGGGCGTTGATTTCTATCCAATTCCGAGAATATTTCAGCATTAGACGCAAACCAAACAGAGAAAACAGGAACTGGCACTCCGGCATCTTGTTAATAGGTTAGTTCCGTAAAATGCATAATAATGACATATAATGTGTATAAAACATGTAGGTATCATCAATAAAGTAGCATGGAACATAAGAAATTATCGATACATCGGAGACGTATCAGCATCCCCATGCTTATCTGCTCGTCCCGAGCAGGCAAAACGATAACAAAGATAATTTCTGAAGTGACATGCCATCATAATCTTGATCATTCTATTTGTAAACATATGTAATGAATGCAGCGATCAAAACAATGGTAATGACATGAGTAAACAACCGAATCATAAAGCAATGACTTTTTCATGAATAGCACTTTCAAGACAGGCATCAATATCTTGCATAAGTGTTAACTCATAAAGCAATAAATTAAGCAAAGGCATTGAAGCAACACAGAGGAAGATTAAGTTTCAGCGGTTAAGCTTTCAACTTGTAAACAACATGTATATATCTCATGGATAGTTGTCAATGCAAAGTGTAATATAATAAGTGCAATATACAAGTATGTAGGAATCAATGCAAAGGTTCACACAAGTGTTGCTTCTTTGAGGTGGAGAGAGATAGGCGGAACCGACTCAACATAAAAGTAAAAGAAAGGTCCTTCAAAGAGGAAAGCATCAATTGCTATATTTAGAGCTTCTATTTTGAAAACATAAAGAGAGCATAAAAATAAAGTTTTGAGAGGTGTTTGCTGTTTTCAACGAATGGTAGCGGGTAATCTAACCCCTTGCCAGAAAAACCTTCAAAGAGCGGCTCCCATTTTATTTTATCTGGGTGGCACTCCTTCCAACCTTTCTTCCACAAACTATGGCTAACCGAATCCTCGGGTGCCTCGCCAACAATCTCATACCATGAAGGAGTGCCTTTTATTTTAGTTTTATTTAGATGACACTCCTCCCACCTTTGCTTTCTCAAGCCATGGCTAACCGAACCTTCGGGTGCCGTCCAACAATCACATACCATGGAGGAGTGTCTATTTTTGTTAATTAATTTGGGACCGGGAATCCCATTGCCAGCTCTTTTTGCAAAGTTATTGGATAAGCGGACGAAGCCACTAGTCCATTGGTGAAAGTTGCCCAACAAGATTGAAAGATAAACACCACATACTTCTTCATGAGCTATAAAACATTGACACAAATCAGAGGTGATAACTTTTGAAATGTTTAAAGGTAGCACTCAAGCAATTTACTTTGGAATGGCTAGAGAAATACCATGTAGTAGGTAGGTATGGTGGACACAAATGGCATAGTGGTTGGCTCAAGGATTTTGGATGCATGAGAAGTATTCCCTCTCGATACAAGGCTTAGGCTAGCAAGGTTATTCGAAACAAACACAAGGATGAACCGGTGCAGCAAACTCACATAAAAGACATATTTAAACATTATAAGACTTTACACCGTCTTCCTTGTTGTTCAAACTTTTTACTAGAAATTATCTAGACCTTAGAGAGACCAATTATGCAAACCAAATTTTAGCAAGCTCTATGTATTTCTTCATTAATAGGTGCAAAGTATATGATGCAAGAGCTTAAACATGAGTACAACAATTGCCAAGTATCACATTATCCAGGACATTTTACCAATTACCACATGTAGCATTTCGTTTCCAACCATATAACAATTAACGGAGTTAACCTTCGCCATGAAAATTAAAAGCTAAGAACACATGTTCATACGAACCACCGGAGCGTGTCTCTCTCCCACACAAGCATTTATTCAAACAAAACAAAAACAAAAACATACGGACGCTCCAAGTAAAGTAAGATGTGACCGAATAAAAACATAGTTTCAAGAGAAGGAACCCGATACTTTGCCTGATGAAGAAGGATGCTCAGCATCCCCAAGCTAGATGCTGAGTCTCTTGGAGATATGCAGGGTGAACCACGGGGGCATCCCCAAGCTTAGAGCTTTCTACCTCTTGATCATAGTATATCATAATTCTCTTGACCCTTGAAAACTTCCTTCACACCAAACTTCAAGCAAACTCATTGGAGGGTTAGTGCACAATAAATTCACATGTTCACAGGTGACACAATCATTCTTTACACTTCGACATTGCATAAAGCTACCGGACAATAATGGATCAAAGAAATTCATCCAAATATAGCAAAAGAGGCAATGCGAAATAAAAAGGCAGAATCTGTCAAAACAGAACAGTTCGTAAAGACGAATTTTAAAATGTCACCAGACTTGCTCAAATGGAAAAACTCAAAACTAATGAAAGTTGCGTACATATCTGAGTATCACTCACGTAAATTGGCAGATTTTTTCGAATTTTCTACAGAGACTTGTGCCAGAATTCGTGACAGACAGCAATGCTGTTGCAGCGACCCCAAATATAACATCAACTTTAACATAGAAACTTTACTTGGCACAAAAACATGATAAGGAGAGGTTGCTACAGTAGTAAACAACTTCCAAGACTCAAATATAAAACAAAGTACCGTAGTAAAAAAAAAAACACATGGGTTACCCAAGAAGTTCTTTCTTTTATAGCCATTAAGATGGGCTCAACAGTTTTAATGATGCACTCGCAAGAAATAGTATTTGAAGCAAAAGAGAGCATCAAGAGGCAAATTCAAAAACACATTTAAGTCTAACATGCTTCCTATGCATAGGAATCTTGTAAATAAAACAAGTTCATGAAGAGCAAAGTAACAAGCATAGGAAGATAAACAAGTGTAGCTTCAAAATTTCAAGCACATAGAGAGGTGTTTTTGTAAATGAAAAAATTTACAACCATATTTTCCTCTATCATAATTTCAGTAGCAACATGAGCAAACCCAACAATATAACTATCACATAAAAGCATTCTTATCATGAGTCTCATGTATAAAATTATTATTACTCTCCACATAGGCATAATCAATTTATTAGTTGTAGTGGGAGCAAATTCAACAAAGTAGCTATCATTATTATTCTCATCATCAAATATAGGAGGCATAGTATCATCAAAATAAATTTTCTCCTCAATGCTTGGGACTAAAAATATCATGCTCATCAAAGCCAGCTCCCCCAAGCTTAGAATTTTCCATAGCATTAGCAACAATAGTGTTCAAAGCATTCATATTAATATGTTCCATGGGTTTTTTAATTTTCGCATCAAACCATCCATGTCTTAAATCGGGAAATAGAATAAGAAGGTCATTGTTGTCCATTATGCCTAACTAGTGTAAGCAAGAAACCAAATGTCGCAATTGGCATAGTCTAAAGGAAATAGCTTCGAGTACTTACACCGGCACGGCGGAAAATAGCTTAGTAGCCGATCCGGAGTGTGAGTACCTTTTACCTTCCTCCCCGGCAACGGCGCCTTAAAATAGCTTGATGTCTACGGGTGCTTCTATTCTTGTAGAGAGTGTTGGGCCTCCAAGAGCAGAGGTTTGTAGAACAGCGCCAAAGAAGTTTTCCTTTAAGTGGATCACCCAAGGTTTATCGAACTCGGGAGGAAGAGGTCAAAGATATCCCTCTCAAGCAACCCCGCAACCACAAAGCAAGAAGTCTCTTGTGTCCCCAACACACCCAATAGGTGCACTAGTTCGGCGAAGAGATAGTGAAATAAGTGGTATGAATGAATATGAGCGGTAGTACGGCGCCAGAAAAAGCTTACTCGGCGTGCGCTGATGGTAGTAATATTGTAGAAGTAAACAAGCGTAGTAACGCAGCGTAGTAACGCAAGAAAACAAGAAACAAGCAAAATGATAGCAAAGATTTAGGAACAAGGCCTAGGAATTAGACTTTCACTAGTGGACACTCTCAACTTGATCACATAACAGAATAGATAAATGCATACTCTACACTC
Organism: Lolium multiflorum; assembly: GCA_030979885.1. NCBI lineage: Eukaryota > Viridiplantae > Streptophyta > Magnoliopsida > Poales > Poaceae > Lolium > Lolium multiflorum. The sequence continues at coordinate 72,345 of JAUUTY010000276.1, forward strand.
TCTTGTTGGATGATGAACACATTGCGTAGGATTACACGAACCCTCAATGCCGTAGTTAACAAGCTCCACAATTCAATGTTCATATTTAAATAACCTTAGAGTGCATGAAAGATCGACACGACTAAACCAAGTACTAACATAGCATGCACACTGCCACCTTCACACCAGGTAGGAGGAATAGATCACATCAATACCATCATAGCAATAGTTAACTTCATAATCTACAAGAGATCATAATCATAGTCTACGCCAAGTACTAACACAGATGCACACTGTCACCATTACACCGTGCATGAGGAATAAAACTACTTTAATAACATCACTAGAGTAGCACATAGATAAATTGTGATACAAAACACATTGCAATCATAAAGAGATATAAATAAGCACTTCACTACGCCATTCATAACAATGAATAAGTATTCTGTGAAATATAGCCTAAGAGACCCACACGGTGCACACACTGTCACCTTTACACACGTGGGACAAGGAGTCTCCTGAGATCACATAAGTAAAACTCACTTGACTAGCATAATGACATCTAGATTACAAGAATCATCATAGGAATCTCAATCATGTAAGGCAGCTCAAGAGATGTATTGAAGTACATAGAGAGAGATGAACCACATAGATACTCCTGATGTTCTCAGCCTCGATGGAGTAACTACCTCTCATGGAGCAGCAGGTGATGAAGATGGCGGAAGATGGCAGCGGTGTCGATGGAGAAGCCTTCCGGGGGCACTCAAGTCCCGGTGTACGCGTGCCGAACAGACTCCCGTCTCGCATCTCTGGCTTCATGGCGGCGGCTCGGGAAGGTTTCGCACTGTGGCTTATTCGTCTCGAGGTTTTAGGTCAGGGGACCTTTAAATAGGCGAAGAGGCAGAGTCGGAGGGCTGACGAGGCGGCGACACACTAGGGGGCGCCCCCGCCTGGGCCGCGCCACCACCATGTGTGGGCCCCGTGGGCCCTCTCCGGCGGCTCCTCGGTGTCTCCGGATGCTTCCCAGCAAAATAGGAACTCGGGCGTTGATTTCGTCCCAATTCTCGAGAATACTGTTTACCAGATTGAACCAAAACAGCGAAACAGAACTGCACTTCGGCATCTTGTTAATAGGTTAGTTCCAGAAAATGCATAATAATGACATATAATGTGTATAAAACATGTAGGTATCATCAATAAAGTAGCATGGAACATAAGAAATTATCGATACGTCGGAGACGTATCAATAGCCATCGTGCTTGAAGTATATATATATCTTGCTATCACTTGTGCTACATATATCTTGTGCCTATCTTGCTTAGCTCTAGTTGCTATTGTTACACTTAGTTGAGCATAGCATATTTAGGGTTTGTGCTTGTAAACTAAAACGATAGTTTAATTCCACATTCTACAAGACAAATCGTAAGAGTTTGTACTGCCCATTCACCCCCCTCTAAAGTGACATCTCAATCTTTCCTCGTGAACACAATTGACTACACCGTCCCATTCCGCATCTTATGGTTAACACTAAGTATTACGGCACAAGAATCACTGGACGACATTTGTTGTTTAATCCTAGATGGATACAAACCCTTGAAATGGAACCTCCACCATACTCATACCATGGTTCCATTGCCCACCGCATAGTCATATTCATAATTATGAAGATAGCAATTTTACTTTTCATGCAAGAGTGATAAGTATAGTACTTTGCAAGTAATTTGGTAAAAATACTCAAATTGACATGAGCAAGCAACGAACTTGTCTGGCGACCGCAATGTAGCAGCTTGGATTGTTTGACCGCCCCCGTCCTCTGCTTCTGAAAGATAGCATCATTGTCCGATAAGGGCAATGGTTAAAGATTCAAATATGCATGCTTTCGATTTTTAGGGTTTGGTTCCCCCTTCCCGATGCTTAATGATTTAATGTCGGAGGTGGCGAATAAGAACAATTTAGGAATACTCCTTAAGAGTAAAAATATTATCTTGGAATATTGCCAAGATGTTTTTAAGTCCAAAATAATTTATGGACTTATTTTATCATTAAAAATATGGAGTTTATTTTTAATGATTATTATTAATTCTTTATTATTTGTATTTAATTATGACTCAACTTTATTTGTCTCCAAAAATTTCATTTCATATTTTATTATGATAGAGTATTTTATTCTAAGTGGTTTGCATATTTTTCTTTATTTTTGAGTTATATATAATTTATAAAGTTATGTTAAAGTTTCTATTTAATTTGGAATTTGGAAATGACCAAATTGCCCTCGGCCCACCACAAAGCCGCTCTCGAAGCTGTTAGGTTGGACTCAACCCGTTGCCTGTCCAACCGAATCTGGCCGCTGCGTGTCGCCTCCTTCTGCTCTAACCCTAATTCCCCGCACGCTCCTGCGACCCGTGGTTGCCGCCGCTGCTGCTGCTGAGCCTCCAAGCCGCTCGCCATCCTCAAGTGATTTAGATGAGCGCACTGAACCGCCTCAACGCCTGGGCCAATCTCCGCGCCGATCCGGGAGTCAAGGCTCGCTCCCGCTCGTCCCCTCACCCTCCTCTATGGCTATGATTACGGGATCCGGCGATCTCGCCGTCTATTGCGTCCCCGGCGCCCGTGGCGCCCGCCGTGGTGTTGGAGACATGCCCAAGAGGCAATAACAAAATGGTTATTATATATCTTTGTGTTTATTATAAATGTTTACATATCATGCTATAATTGTATTAACCGAAACATTGACACATGTGTGTTATGTAAACAACAAGGAGTCCCTAGTAAGCCTCTTATAACTAGCTTGTTGATTAATAGATGATCATGGTTTCTTGATCATGAACATTGGATGTTATTAATAACAAGGTTATGTCATTATGTGAATGATGTAATGGACACACCCAATCAAGCGTAGCATAAGATCACGTCATTAAGTTCAAGTTGCTATAAGCTTTTCGATACATAGTTATCTAATCCTTCGACCATGAGATCATGTAAATCACTTATACCGGAAGGGTACTTTGATTACATCAAACGCCACTTCTTAAATGGGTGGTTATAAAGGTGGGATTAAGTATTCGGAAAGTATGAGTTGAGGCATATGATCAAGAGTGGGATATTGTCCATCCCGATGACGGATAGATATACTCTGGGCCCCTCTCGGTGGAATGACATCCAATTAGCTTGCAAGCATATGAATGGTTCATAAAAGACCACATACCACGGTACGAGTGAAGAGTACTTGTCAGAGACGAGGTTGAACAAGGTATAGAGATACCGATGATTAAACCTCAGACAAGTAAAATATCGCGTGACAAAGAGAATCAAGATCGTGATTATGGATCTCCTGATCCCGCTATTGGTTATTGGTAGAGAGAAGTCTCAACCATGTCCGCATAGTTCACGAACCGTAGGCACACACTTAAGGTTTCATGTCGTTTTGAGTAGATATGGAATATGGAATGGAGTTCAAAGTTTTGTTCGGAGTCTCTCGGATGGGATCCAAGACATCACGAGGAGGTCCGGGATGGTCCGGAGAATAAGATTCATATATAGGAAGTAATATTCCAAGTTTGGAAATGATCCTGCATTTATGGAAGGTTGTAGAAGGTTCTAGAAAAGTCCGGAAGAAATCACTATGGAAGGCGGAGTCCCGGAGGGACTCCACTAGCATGGCCGGCCAAACCCTAAGGGGAGGAGTCCCAGGTGGGCTCCACCTAGGGTGGCCGGCCACCCTCCCTCAAGGAAAGGTGGGAGTCCCACCTTGAGTAGGACTTCCCCCTTGAGTAGGTTCCCACCTATGGTAGGTTTTGTGTTGGGGTCTTATTCGAAGACTTTGACTCAACTCTTGGGGCTTCCACCTACACAGGGGCATAGGGAGTGGGCCGGCCATTACCTTGCCACCCTTGCCGCAGCCCAAGTCCCCTCTCCCCAAACTCCTAGCTACCTCTCCTCCACATACAACTCCCGCAGCGCATAGGCGAAGCTCTGGCTGAGTTCTCCACCCTCACCACCGCCACTACGCCGTCGTGCTGCCGGGATTCCGAGGAGGATCTACTACTTCCGCCGCCCGCTGGAACGGGGAGGAGGACGCCGTCTTCATCAACACCGTACGTGTGACCGAGCACGGAGGTGTTGCCCGATTGTGGCACCGTCAAGTTCTTCTACGCGCTTTTGCAAGCGGTCAAGATCTTCTACGCGCTTTTGCAAGCGGCAAGTGATCGACTACATCCACCACGATATCTAATCTCGTTAGGCTTTAGAAATCTTCGAGGGTTAGTCTCATGATCTTCTGCTACCATCTACTAGATTAGATCTTGGCTTGTGTTTTCGCTTCTTGCGGTAGGAAATTTTGTTTTCTATGCTACGAATCCATCAATGGTATCGTAGTCATGTCTATGCATAGATTGCTGTAACGCAGTAGAACACAATGGTTTTGTGGGTGTTGAGTTTTATTGTCTCTTTAGTTTATACTTGCATCTTATGGATGGTGGGATGAAGCGGTTCCTAAGCACTTTACATGACCGCGTTCACGAGACTTGCTCCACGCTCGACATGCAACTTGTATTGTATAAGTGGCTTTGCGGGGTCTGTCTCTCCCACCATAGTGAAGATCCAATTTACTCTTTCTATTGACAAAGACTAGTATCACCGTTGTGGTTCATGTTCGTAGGTAGATTGGATCTTACTCGAAACCCTAAACCACGTAAAATATGCAAACCAAATTAGAGGCGTCTAACTTGTTTTTGCAGGGTTTGGTGATGTGATATAGATGTGATGATGAATATGTATGAGAGGATCATTATTGTATTTGTGGCAACCGGCCGGAGCCTTATGGTTGTCTTTATATTTCATGTTGTAGTATTATTTCAAAGTAGTTGTAATAGTTGCTACACACGTGAACAACCATGAAGACGGCGCCATGGACCTTGACGCTACGACCGATGATGATGGAGATCATGTCTGTTGATGATGGAGATCATGTTCGTGCTTTGAAGATGAAGATCAAAGAAAGACTAAAGGGCAATATCATATCACATATGAACTGCATGTGATGTTAATCCTTTATGCATCTTATCTTGTTTAGATACGGGAGCATTATAAGATGATCCCTCACATTAATATCAAGATAATAAAGTGTTCTCCCTCGTATGCACCGTTGGCTACAGTTCATCGCTTTGAAGCATCTCGTGATGATCGGATGTGATAGATTCTACGTTCACATACAACGGGTGTAAGCCATGTTACACACGCGGAAATACTTGGGTTTGCTTGACGAACAGACATGGCCTCGGGACAACGGAAACCGAAAGGCTGAACACGAGTCATATGGATGATATGATCAACATGTTGATGTTCACTATTGAAGCTACATCATCTCACGTGATGATCAGTTTTGGTGTAGTGGATTTGGGATCGTGTACCACTTAACAACTATGAGGGATGTTGTATTAAGTGGGAGTTCATTAGTAATTAGATTAAAACTTGAACTAATTATCATGAACATAGTCCGAATAGTATTTTGAATTAAATTTGTAGAATTGGCATCCGTTTTCTACCATGCGCTAGTCTTGTAATTGAGATAGAAATAGTGTTAAGTCTGACAAGTAACTTTACGGACCGGTACCGTATTGTTAAAGAATCAAGAAATGATTAAGTCCTATTGCAAACTTTTAGTAAACCTCACATTGTTGATTCAAAGAACAATTCAATTAGTACCTAAAATCATCTTGTCTCCATGAAACTTGAAGTTCAAATCCGTTTGAAAAGTAAGGAGCTGAAATTTTGTTTTCAGAAATAATCAAGGCATGAGATATATGTGATATCTAAGACCTTATTGCAAGATGATAAAATATAATCTAGTGATACTACATAAACTCATAAGTTTTATGAGAATGTACGAAGGTTGAAGACGCTAGATGTCTCAATCCTCCAACTATTGGGGCACTAACGATATTCACATATTCATGAAATGATCGTCCCAGGCGGTGCACCCACAAGTGGCACTGCCGTCAAGCATCTCGTGATGATCTATACAGAGATTATACTTATGTATACAATGGTGCAAAGCCAGATTTGCACATGCAAATACTAAGGTTAAACTTTACGACCTATAGCATGTACAGACATGGTCTCGGAAAGTCATCATGATTTGATGGATAAATTATGAGTGAAATTGTTCATCACATTAAAAGTTACTAATAGTGAAATCGAACACTTGTCATGTGATGATCAACTTCAAAGTAAGAACTCAAAGTTATTGGTATTTGACCAATGGACCTATAGAAGTTATTGAAGATGAAGTGTTTTCTGAGAATGATGAAAGCTAAAAGAGAAACTACAAAGATATTTTGGCATAAAGAAAGAAAAGACTAGAAAGTCTAGCTCAGGTGTATATAGATGATATACATGTTATGGATGTATTCCTTGTTTGGTCACATAATGAGATTCTTGGGTATTTATACCATATTGGTTGGTATGAGATGTCATACAATACAACACAATACAAGAATACGATGGCCTAAATGACTGATAAGGAATATGGTAATAATGCACGTCTGGAACATAATAAAGTGTTATTATGTTTGTCGCTGGCATTCTACCTAGCCCTTAGAATTTATAATAAAGAACTTAATAATTGTTATTTTGCTCTCGTCAAATGAAAACAATGAGTTGTTCAAATTATGACATTACTCCATGTACGATGGATAAGTTATTATAAATCTTAATGGTGAAACACACATACATAACACCGACGCCAAATGCCATAAGGCAAATGATTTGAATTCCACTTATTTGTGGAACCGCTATTTAGGTCATGTTAGAAAGGAACGCATGAAGAAACTCCATGAAGATGGATTTTTGGAGTCATTTGATTTTTGAATCGTTTGGCACTTGCAAATCTTTTCTAAAAGGAATGACTGAAATACCGTTCATAGGCCAAGAGTTGAACGGGCAACTAACTTAGTGGAAACATACATGATGATGTATGTGGTTCACTGGGCATAGTTGTGTGCGGGAAATTCTTCTACTTCATGAAAACTTCCAACAATGAATTGAGTATATATATGTGGATATATTCGATATGAAGAAGTTTGAAACATTTGAATGGATTCAAATAAATTTCAGCATGAAGTGGAAATCATCATAATAGAAAAGTCAAATATCTATGATTGGATCATGGTGGAAATATTTGAATTACGAGCTTTAGCGAACATCTAAGAGAGTTATGAAATTGTTCTACAACTCACATTTCTTGGAGTATCATAATGATGATGGAGTATCCAAGAGATGTATCCAAACTTTGTTGGATTAATGATGAGATAATATAAAATGATGCCATTAGCATTTTTGTGGATTATGCTTTAGAGACTACCGCTTGTACACTAAATAGAGCATCACCATGATCCGTTGAAATGACACCATACAAGTTATGGCATGGGTATAAACCCTAATAGTCCTTTCTTAAATTTTGATATGCATAGCATATTGATGTCTACGTTCCCCCTCCTTTCCTGTAGACAGTGTTGGGCCTCCAAGTGCAGAGGTTTGTAGAACAGCAGCAAGTTTTCCCTTAGATCCAAGGTTTATCGAACTCAGTGAGGAAGAGGTCAAAGATATCCTTCTCAACCCCGCAACCACAAAGCAAGAAGTCTCTGTGTCCCCAACACACCTAATAGGTGCACTGGTTTGGCGAAGAGATAGTGAAATACAGGTGGTATGAATATATATGAGCAGAGAGCAACTATGCTTAAATAGCTTGCTGGCGGGTAGTTGATGGTGGTAGTATTGAAGCAGTAGTAACACAGTAAAACAAAGAAACAAGCAAAAGAGTAACTCACAGTATTTAGGAACAAGGCCTAGGGATTACACTTTCACTAGTGGACATTCTCAACATTGACACATAACATAATAGATAAATGCATACTCTACACTTTTGTTGGATGATGAACACATTGCGTAGGATTACACGAACCTCAATGCCGGAGTTAACAAGCTCCACAATAATGCTCATATTTTAGTAACCTTAAGTGTAAGATAGATCAAAACGACTAAACCAAGTACTAGCATAGCATGCACACTGTCACCTTCATGCATATGTAGGAGGAATAGATCACATCAATATTATCATAGCAATAGTTAACTTCGCAATCTACAAGAGATCATGACCATAGCATAAACCAAGTACTAACACGGTGCACGCACTGTCACCTTTGCACACATGCAGGAGGAATAAAACTACCTTAATAACACATCACTAGAGTAGCACATAGATAAATTGTGCTACCAAAACTCATATGAATCTAAATCAAAGCAGCTCATGAGATCATTGTATTGACGTACATAGGAGAGATTAACCACATAACCGGCACAGCCCCGAGCCTCGATGGAGAACTACTTCATGGGAGCAGCAGCTGTGATGAAGATGGCGGAGATGGCAGCGGTGTCGATGGAGAAGCCTTCTCCGGGGCACTTCCCCGTCCGGCAGGGTGCCGGAACGGAGAGACTCCTGTCCCCCCGATCTTGGCTTCGCGATGACGGCGGCCTCGAACTTTTCTCGTATCGTGGCTTTTTCCGTAAGGGTTTCGATGCATGGGCTTTATATAGGCGAAGAGGCGAAGCAGAGGGTCGAAGAGGGGCGGTCAGGCAAGGCGGCGCGGCCAATCCCTAGGCCGCGCTGCCACCCTCCCGGGTGGGCTCCGTGGCCCCTCTCGGTCCTTCCCGGGTGTTCTCGGAAGCTTCAGGAAAAATAGAACCCGGGCGTTGGATTTCGTCCGATTCCGAGAATATTTCGTTACTAGAATTTCTGAAACCAGCAGAAAACAGGAACTGCACTTCGGCATCTTGTTAATAGGTTAGTTCCCGTAAAATGCGTAAATATGACATATAATGTGCATAAAACATGTAGGTATCATCAATAAAGTAGCATGGAACATAAGAAATTATCGATACGTTGAGACGTATCTGGAACCAATGTGCCATCAGGAGCTTTGGATTCACACTTCTTCAGGTTGGCAATGATCGGGTAATTGAGTCCGAGGAACAGAGAGTGGTCGCCGAGGCTGTTAACATGCCTCCAAACAAATGAATCATAAAGCAAAGATTTTTCATGAATACTTTCAAGACAAGTATCAATAAGTCTTGCATAAGAGTTAACCCTCACAAAGCAATAAATCAAAGTAAAGGCGTTTTGAAGCAACACATAGGATTAAGTTTCAGCGGTTGCTTTCAACTATACATGTATATCTCATGGATATTGTCAACATAAAGTAATATAACAAGTGCAATATGCAAGTATGTAGGAATCAATGCACAGTTCACACAAGTGTTTGCTTCTTAAGGTGGAGGGAGATAGGTAAACTGACTCAAAAGTAAAAGAATGGTCCTTCAATGAGGAAAGCATCGATTGCTGTATTTGTGCTAGAGCTTTTATTTTGAAAACATGAAACAATTTTGTCAACGGTAGTAATAAAGCATATGAGTTATGAAAATTATATCTAAAAGTTGCAAGCCTCATGCATAGTATAACTAATAGTGCCCGCACCTCGTCCTACTTAGCTTGGACTACCGGATCTTCGCATGCCATGTTTCAACCAAGTGTCACAAAGGGGTACCCCCATGCCGCCTGTACAAAGGTCTAAGGAGAATGCTCGCATTTCGGATTTCTCGCTTTTGATTATTTCTCAACTTAGACATCCATACCGGGACAACATGGACAACAGATAATGGACTCTCTTAAATGCATAAGCATGTAGCAATGATTATTATTCTCATATGAGATTGAGGATATATGTCCAAAACTGAAACTTCCACCATGATTCATGGCTTTAGTTAGCGGCCCAATGTTCTTCTCTAACAATTTTGCATGCTCCAACCACTAAAATGATAGACCTTCGGACAAGACGGACATGTATAGCAACTCACATGATATTCAACAATAGTTGATGGCGTTCCCCAGAAGCATGGTTATCGCACAACAAACAACTTAATAAAAGATAAAGTGCATAAGTACATATTCAATACTACGATAGTTTTTAAGGCTATTTTGTCCCATGAGCTATATATTGCAAAGGTGAATGTTGGAATTTTAAAGGTAGCACTCAAGCAATTTACTTTGGAATGGCGGAAATACCATGTAGTAGGTAGGTATGGTTGACACAAATGGCATAGTAGTTGGCTCAAGGATTTTGGATGCATGAGAAGTATTCCCTCTCGATACAAGGTTTAGGCTAGCAAGGTTATTTGAAGCAAACTCAAGGATGAACAGGTGCAGCAAAACTCACATAAGACATATTGTAAACATTATAAGACTCTACACCGTCTTCCTTGTTATTCAAAACTCAATACTAGAAATTATCTAGGACTTTAGAGAGACCAATTATGCAACCAAACTTTAGCAAGCTCTATGTATTTCTTCACTAATAGGTGCAAAGTATATGATGCAAGAGCTTAAACATGAGCACAAACAATTGCCAAGTATCACATTATCCAAGACATTTTACCAATTACTACATGTAGCATTTTCCAATTCCAACCATATAACAATTTAACGAAGAGGAAACTTCGCCATGAATATTATGAGCTAAGAACACATGTGTTCATACGAACCAGCGGAGCGTGTCTCTCCCCCACACAAGGATGAACTTATTCAGAGAACTAAGATAACAAAACAAAAACAAAAATAAAAGCACACAGACCCTCCAAGTAAAGTACATAAGATGTGACCGAATAAAAATATAGTTTCACCCTAGAAGTGACCCGATAAGTTGTCGATGAAGAAGGGATGCCTTGGGCATCCCCAAGCTTAGATGCTTGAGTCTTCTTGATGCAGGGATGAACCACGGGGCATCCCCAAGCTTAGACCTTTCACTCTTCTCGATCACATTATATCACCCTCTTCTATTGACCCTTGGAAACTTCTGCCACACCAAACTTCAAGCAAACTCATTAGAGGGTTAGTACACAATCAAAATTCACATGTTCAGAGGTGACACAATCATTCTCAACACTTCTGGACACAAAACTTCCGAAAGTTAATGGAACAAAGAAACTCATTCAACTTAACAAAAGCGGCAATGCGAAATAAAAGGCGGAATCTGTCAAAAAAACAGAACAGTCCGTAAAGACGAATTTAAATCTGGCACCAGACTTGCTCAAATGGAAAAAACTCAAAACTAATGAAAGCTGCATACATATCTGAGGATCACGCTCGTAAATTGGCAGATTTTTTCGAATTTTCTACGGAGAACTGTGCCCAGATTCGTGACAGACAGCAATGCTGTTTCTGCGCAGCGATCCCAAATATAACATCAACTTTGACATAGAAACTTTACTGGCACAACAAAACACAAAACTAAGATAAGGAGAGGCTGCTACAGTAGTAAACAACTTCCAAGACACAAATATAAAAACAAAGTACCGTAGTAAAAAACACATGGGTTATCTCCTAAGAATTCTTTATAGCCATTAAGATGGGCTCAGCAGTTTTAATGATGCACTCGCAAGAAATAGTATTTGAGGCAAAAAGAGAGCATCAAGAGGCAAATTCAAAACACATTTAAGTCTAACATGCTTCCTATGCATAGGAATTTTGTAAATAAACAAGTTCATGAAGAGCAAAGTAACAAGCATAGGAAGATAAAACAAGTGTAGCTTCAAAAATTTCAGCACGTAGAGAGGTGTTTTAGTAACATGAAAATTTCTACACAACCATATTTTCCTCTCTCATAATAACTTTCAGCAGTATCATGAGCAAACTCAACAATATAACTATCACATAAAGCATTCTTATCATGAGTCTCATGCATAAAATAATTACTACTCCCAACATAAGCATAGTCATTCTTATTAATTGAAGTGGGAGCAAATTCAACAAAGTAGCTATCAAATATAGGAGGTATATTGTAATCATAATCAAATTTATCCTCCATAACAGGTGGTAACAAAAGACTACTATCATTATAATCATCATAAATAGGAGGCAAAGTATCATCAAAGTAAATTTTCTCTTCAATGCTTGGGGGACTAAAAATATCATGCTCATCAAAGCGACACCTTCCCCAAGCTTAGAATTTTCCATAGCATTAGCAACAATGGTGTTCAAAGCATTCATACTAATAACATTCCCATTATCATGCATATAAAGTTCCATGGGTTTTTTAATTCTTTCTTCAAACACATCATGTCCTAATTCAAGATAAAGTTCATAAAGATCTTTCATATTTTTGTTGTTTTCCATTATGCCTAACTAGTGTAAACAAGAAACCAAATGTCGCAATTGCAGAAGTCTAAAGGAAATAGCTTCAAGTACAACGGCGCCGGAGAATAGCTTAGTAGCCAAGATCCTGGAGAGAGTACCTTTACCTTCCTTCACTGCCAACCATGTTTTAAAAAAGTGCTTGACACCACGTCTCCCCTCCTTTCCCCGAGACAAGTGTTGGGCCTCAAGGCAGAGGTTTGTAGAATGAAGAAGAAGTTTTCCCTTAAGTGGATCACCCAAGGTTTATCGAACTCGGGAGGAAGAGGTCAAAGATATCCCTCTCATGCAACCCTGCAACCACAAAGCAAGAAGTCTCTTGTGTCCCCAACACACCTAATAGGTGCACTAGTTCGTAAGAGATAGTGGAACATGTGTGGTATGAATATATATGATAAGAGCAACGGTGCCGTAAAAATAGCTTGCCGGCGTGTAGTTGATGGTAGTATTGCAGCAGAGGAACACAAGAAACAAAGAAACAAGCGTAGTAACTCAGCAAACATTTAGGAACAAGGCCTAGGATTACACTTTCACTAGTGGACACTCTCAACATTGATCACATACCAGAATAGATAAATGCATACTCTACACTTTTGTTGGATGATGAACACATTGCGTAGGATTACACCAACCCTCAATGCCGGAGTTAACAAGCTCCACAATAATGCTCATATTTTAGTAACCTTAAGTGTAAGATAGATCAAAACGACTAAACCAAGTACTAGCATAGCATGCACACCGTCACCTTCATGCATATGTAGGAGGAATAGATCACATTAATATTATCATAGCAATAGTTAACTTCGCAATCTACAAGAGATCATGATCATAGCATAAAACCAAGTACTAACACGGTGCACGCACTGTCACCTTTGCACACATGCAGGAGGAATAAACTACTTTAATAACACATCACTAGAGTAGCACAGATAAATTGTGATACAAACTCATATGAATCTCAATCATGTAAAGCAGCTCATGAGATCATTGTATTGACGTACATAGGGAGAGAGAGAGATTAACCACATACCTACCCAGCCCCCAGCCTCGATGGAGAACTACTCCCTTCATGGGAGCAGTAGCGGTGATGAAGATGGCGGGGGTGTCGCAGTGTCGATGGAGAAGCCTTCCCGGGCACCTTCCCCGCTCCGGCAGTGGTGCCGGAACAGACTCCGTCCCCCAGATCTGGCTTCGCGATGACGGCCTGGAACTTTTTCGTATCGTGGCTTTTTCCGTAAGGGTTTTCGACGCATGGGCTTTATATAGGCGAAGAGGCTGCGCAGGAGGGGACGAGGGGGTAAGGCGGCGCGGGCCAACCCCAGGGCCGCGCCGGCCACCCTCCTGGTGGGCCTGTGGCCCCCCTCCGGTCCTTCCCGGGTGTTCTGGAAGCTTCGTGGAAAAATAGGAACCTGGGCGTTGATTTCATCCGTTCCAAGAATATTTCGTTACTAGGATTTCGGAAACCAAAAACAGAAAACAGGAACCGGCACTTCGGCATCTTGTTAATAGGTTAGTTCCAGAAAATGCGTAAATACGACATATAATGTGCATAAAACATGTAGGTATCATCAATAAAGTAGCATGGAACATAAGAAATTATCGATACGTTGGAGACGTATCACATATGTAAATAAGTTTACAACCAAAATCGGATGAATGTCTTTGTTGGTTATCCCAGAGAATTGATTGGGAATTCTTTCCACTATGAAGTAAAAGACAAAAGTGTTTGTTAATGTTACTTGCTTATTTCTAAGAAATTGTTTTCTAGCGAAGTATTTGAGTGGGAGGACAATAGAACTTGATAAGGTTTATGAACCTGAGCATAATGATCAGAGTAGCACAACATCGAAATGGTTCCTAAGCGGCCAAGACGATCATGGCTCCTTATGACTACAAAGTGTTTTAGCCATGGAGATCAAGTACCTATTGAACCTTGTAGTAGGTTTGGTTTACTTTGTGATCAAATAAATGATTTGTGGACAAAGGATTGACGGAACAATGATAAACCAACTACATACAAAGAAGTTATGATGGGCCCCGACTCTTAAATGGCTATGCGCCATGAAATCTAAGATAGGTGAATACTTTTTGAAAGTAAATGAATCTATGAATTTGATGGACTTGGATGAAATATCCTTGAAGAAGCTCGACTTGTCGAAAAGTTGTTTATGACAAAGTTCAAAGAGTTGACTACGATAAGATTAGGATCTTCCGTAGCAATGCTTATAGTCCATGTGGATTATTCGCTACATATTTTTTATGAGATATGCTAGTAGGATGGCAAAATATATTACTTAACAGAAGTGTGTATTAAAGGTGTATACAAGATACAACCTAGAGTTTTGCTAGTCCGTAGAATACTAGATAGGAATACGAACTTCAATTGGATGAAGTGAGTATCGCGGAGTTGGAATTTTCACCGGATGAAATAGTCAAAGAGTTTTTGATTTCCATCAGAAACGATGAAGATGCTTGCATTTGCAAGAAATTAAGTGAGACACTGAGACATATTTATAATACTTTATGTAGATACATATAGTTGGTTATAAATGATGTAATTATATACTTGATTATAAAAGATTTCATTGAGAATTAACTTCAATGAAAGGATATGGACTGAAAACATATTTAGTGTCAAGATCTATGAAGATAGATTGAAACACATAATAAGTTTAAGTCAAAGTATATATAGAATGGATATTGAAGTAGTTCAATATAGAAATATTAAGAAGGTGTTCTTTTCATGTGAAGGTTTAACAAGACTTGAGTGTATATGACCACTCAATGAGTAAAAAACACATGAGTGATTTTAGATCACGATTAATATGTACACAATCGGATATCCTGTGCTCTAAAGTGTTGTGAGCATATACCAGAATGATTAATGTGATGATCATTGGACGACAATAAGAATATCCTTGAGTACTTTAGAAGAACTAAGGATATATATATAGTTTTGTATGGGGTAATGACAAACAAATCGTTATAAAGTGTTGCACAGATATTAGTTTGATCACATATAAAAATAAATTTCAATCTCAATTAGGCTAAGTGTTGTTTAAAAGGTGTAGCACAATGAGCTAGAAGTTGTCTATGCTAGATTTAGATATGTTCTAAATATTGTGACGGATTCTACAAACGAAGGCATAGTATGTCATTGTTTTGATAATGACTGAGGATGTTTAAGTCGAGGAGTTCTTTGAGAACTTGGTGTAGTTCCGATAGTGTCGAACTTTGAAGCTATATTGTGTATGACAATATTAGTGACATATTTCACTGCGGAATTAAGGTTCCACCAAGACCGAACATATATGACACGCGACTCATTTGGAAAATGAGTGATGCGCTGAGACGCAAATGAATTGCAAAATACATACTTTTCTGAGCATGTCAGATCCGTTGACTAAAACCTCTCCCGTGAGCAAAACATGATAAAGCACCAGAAGTCCAGGGTGTTATATCTTTACAAATGTAAACTAGAAGATTGTACTGTGTATTGTTGAAGATATGCCCAAGAGGTAATAATAAAATAGTTATTATATATCTTTGTGTTTATGATAAATGTTTACATATCATGCTATAATTGTATTAACCGAAACATTGATACATGTGTGTTATGTAAACAAACAAGGAGTCCCTAGTAAGCCTCTTGTATAACTAGCTTGTTATCGTAATAGATGATCATGGTTTCCTGATCATGAACATTTGATGTTATTAATAACAAGGTTATGTCATTATGTGAATGATGTAATGGACACACCCAATCAAGCGTAGCATAAGATCACGTCATTAAGTTCAAGTTGCTATAAGCTTTTCGATACATAATTACCTAATCCTTCGACCATGAGATCATGTAAATCACTTATACCGGAAGGGTACTTTGATTACATCAAACGCCATTGCGGAAATGGGTGGTTATAAAGGTGGGATTAAGTATTCGGAAAGTATGAGTTGAGGCATATGGATCAAGAGTGGGATATTGTCCATCCCGATGACGAATAGATATACTCTGGGGGCCCTCTCAGTGGAATGTCGTCTAATTAGCTTGCAAGCATAAATGGTTCATAGGAGACCACATACCACGGTACTAGTAAAGAGTACACTTGTCAGGAGACGAGGTGGAACAAGGTATAGAGATACCGATGATTAAACCTCGACAAGTAAAATATCGCGTGACAATGGGAATCGGTATCGTATGTAAATGGTTCAATCGATCACTAAGTCATCGTTGAATGTGTGGGAGCCATTATGGATCTCCAGATCCCGCTATTGGTTATTGGTAGGAGAGAAGTCTCAACCATGTCTGCATAGTTCACTTAAACGTAGGTGACACACTTAAGGTTTGATGTCGTTTGAGTAGATATGGAATATGGAATGGAATTCGAAGTTTTGTTCGGAGTCTCGGATGGGATCCAGGGATATCACGAGGAGGTCCGGAATGGTCCGAGAATAAGATTCATATATAGGAAGTCATATTCCAAGTTTGGAAATGATCCTGTGCATTTATGGCAGGTTCTAGAAGGTTCTAGAAAAGTCCGGAA